>JAVTVY010007260.1:0-48192 GCA_036873755.1 Hanleya hanleyi | reverse complement strand
GATGCTGCTGCACGAGAGCTTCAAAATAAGACCTCACTCGACCCCATTGGACCACCAGCGACTCACCTAGACTCCAACATGTCCACCCCGTATGGCCCTATACACCCATACCCAGGCCTTGGTGACTTTTTTCAAAAATTTCACCAATTCGCTCCGCAACCCTACCCATCGTGCTCTAAATGTCGAGACGTGAAAAACGAGACCCCACAACCCTACCGCAAATGTGGAGAAGTGGGTTTTCCAGGGGGACAAACATCGGTCCTATACCCCAGTATGGGAATATATATTTATATATATATGTCTATATGGGGCTATATCGTACTTTTTCAAAAATTTCACCGATTCGCACGGGGACACTTCCTATCGTGTTCTACATGACGAGACGAGTAAAATGAGACCCCACAACCCTACCGCAAATGTATAGAAGTACGTTTCCCAGGGGGAACAAACATCGGTCCTATACCCTAGTATGGGACTATATGAGGCTCGGTGACTTTTTTCAAAAATTTCACCGTTTCGCTCCGGGACACTTCTTATCATGTTTGTTTTGACGAGACTAAGAAAACGAGACCCCACAACCTATACCGCAAATGTGGAGAAGTAGGTTTCCCAGGATGGTCCTATACCTTCCATACCCCATATAGGCATTTTCCCGTAATTTAGAATAAAGTCCGTATTCCGTATTTTTTCAGGAAAATTTTTACATACACCCACCCTGGAACTAGGGGGAGACAACTCTATTGACAGGCGAGCCCCGTTAAGCCCGGCGACCTATATACCACCCATACCCCATATAGGCATTTTCCCAGGTTTTTCGATAAAGTCCGTTTTCCGTTTTTTTTTTTCAGGAATTTTTTTTTACATGCACCCACCCCATTGCCTGAATGCCTCTTCACCTAGGCTTCACTTTGATACCTCACTCGACCCCATTGGACCATTAGGGGCTCCCCTAGCTCCAACACGTCTATTTCCATACCCTTGGGCCACCGCGCATGCGCAGAATGACCCTAATTTAACCCCACACCCAGCCCATCAGATGCCCCTTCACGAATGCTTCACATCGATACCTCACTCGACCCCATTGGTCCATTAGGGGCTTCCCTAGATGCCAAAACGTCTATTTTCATACCCTTGGGCCACCGCGCATGCGCAGAATGACCCTAATTCAACCCCACACCCAGTCCATTAGATGCCCCTTCATGAATGCTTCACTTTGATACCTCACTCGACCCCATCGGTCCACTAGGGGCTCCCCTAGCTCCAAAAAGGCTATTTTCATACCCTTCGGCCACCGCGCATGCGCAGAATGCCGATATTTCAACCCCACACCCAGTCCATCAGATGCCCCTTCACATAAGCTTCACTTTGATACCTTACTCGACCCCATTGGTCCATTAGGGGCTCCCCTAGCTCCAACACGTCTATTTCCATACCCTTGGGCCACCGCGCATGCGCAGAATGACCCTAATTTAACCCCACACCCAGCCCATCAGATGCCCCTTCACGAATGCTTCACATCGATACCTCACTCGACCCCATTGGTCCATTAGGGGCTCCCCTAGTTCCAAAACGTCTATTTTCATACCCTTGGGCCACCGCGCATGCGCAGAATGACCCTAATTCAACCCCACACCCAGTCCATTAGATGCCCCTTCATGAATACTTCACTTTGATACCTCACTCGACCCCATCGGTCCACTAGGGGCTCCCCTAGTTCCAAAAAGGCTATTTTCATACCCTTCGGCCACCGCGCATGCGCAGAAGGCCGATATGTCAACCCCTCACCCAGCCCATTAGATGCCCCCTCACCTAAGCTTCACTTTGATACCTCACTCGACCCAATCGGACCATTTTATCTAGGGACTACTTTTTCTCCGCGGAAGCTTTTTCCCGAGACCGAATCACCGCCAAAACCGCGGCCAAACCGCATCACCGCGGATGAATACATCCTGAATACATCCCCTGCAGCAATTGAAACTCTCCTGGATTGGAGGTAGCTTTTGGTCTTTCTGCCGGAACTATATTGCATTTGACCTCTGTGACCCCCTCCCGTGACCTCCCTAATATGCAAATTTCTGAGGTCAATAATACCTTAAAGACTCTTTGTATACTACTACCTTATTCCCATTTATTATAAAAAGATATTAGGACAAAGAACCCGGATAGATCTGACGTCACATATCTTCCGAGTTAGGTTTAACTTACAATCCATCTGGTATTCATAAAACTACTTCTTTTATAAGGAAATTGCGGTCGGCGGAAATAGTATGGTTTAACAAAAGGTCGGGATACACTATTCTGTAATAATTCTTGTGCTCCACTAATAACAGTTCTAATTGAAGTTGAATAACTAATCGAGTTCCGTACAATAACTTATAACTTGTGTAAAGTTAAATGCGAGTTAACTGCATATTTTGACAAGACATGAACTTGATGAATACACCCATCACACCTGCTCGTGCATGAAGGTAAAACTATATAGATAACCATACGAGTCCATATACAACTGGATCAGCTTCATACCATATCAGGTTCATCTAAAACCTCATTCCTCGACAGGATCTTCAAGACTGCTGATCACCGATATATCAATGTCAGAAGCTATAACAGAAGGACCTCAACAAATACGTGATTTGACCCATGTATTTTGGAAGCTGAGCCCATTTCAGGCCTGCATCAGTTTCTTAGTCATCACTGAAGATCTAGCCTTGAAAACCCTCAACTGCAATTCGTTTCCTCTCTTTTATAGGAAGCACTCTTATACAATTACGGATTTATTTTATATAGCCTTAAGAATTTAATCTTTGTTTACTGTGTTTGTGAGCCATGGAGAATCGTTTCGGGATTTCCGAGGCCTTAAGCAGGGTGTTTATTGATTCTCACCGCAGAACTCGTTCAGCTACCGGAACCAATCTCTCGAAAAACTTTTTCCTAAAGTTTTTCCTGTATCACGGAATATCCGGTTTGAGCTGAACCCTGCAACCAAAGTATAATCATTACTACATTTAGTTGCTTCAAAATCTCTCCTGGCATGAAATATTGGGAAAGAGGTCTTAAAACTGCTACCAGTATCGAATTTGCAATTAGGGTGTCCCAATAACACATCTCACGTGGACAGCGTGTGTTTAATTAGAATGGGGGAAATTCAACGAAAGACAAAGTTGATTAGATCACAATTTACAAAAGAATCAAGTGATTGTACAATTAATTTGCACGGTTTTACTAGAAAAGGAAACTCCATTCCAATTATTTTTTTCTGACATTCAGTCGATCTCAAAGGCCTTCGAATCAAGAGATTCGGGGGTGAGAGTGGATGAGAGGAAGTTTTAGCACTGATTTTTACAGGGAATAATCAATTTCTCTGACTTGTTTTTTATGTACACGTAGTTTCATATCCTTCCTGGCATGGCCTATACCTTGGCGAGGAACTCTGTGATGGTCGTTTCCGCTGTATCAACCAGTACTCTGTAAAAGCCGACGATATATGCAATATATGCAGAAAATGACACGGATAGATCAAAGATGTATGAGAGTAGGAGAATGTCAAGCAGATAAATATCCCTGTACGTGTCGTGTGAACGCCCAAACCCGATAACACGGTTACTTTGATCTCCAGAAATTATAGTTGTTATTCTAGCATTTGTTGTAACTAAGGCAGCAGTCTGCTGTACAAGCAGTACCTTCATCAGAAATCTCGCCAAGGATGAAACATAGAAACCAGAAGCGAGTCTCTATTTGTATTCCTATATGATATAATTCCCATAGGATATTTATGATTCCATCACACAGCAATTAAAGCAACCTGCAGACTTCATGGGAGATTCAGCTATGAGCCAAATAGCCATGATTTGAGACAGTTCGAAAAAAATTTCTAACGGGTAGTTCGTCTTGAAAAGGCTACTATACTCACAGCATAGCATTAATTGTAATTGTCATCCAAAACCCTGGCTTACAGAGGTGTGCAAACCATTGTATATGGTTATCTCATATATGTAGGCCTACTGGGTAACTTTCAAAACGCTTTGTAGATATTACATGTCTAAACGGCAGGTACAAAGCAAGTAATGACCAAATTGAAACATTATCACGAGCCAAGAAAGTGTTTTTGAAGCGATTTGCCCATAGCGTATTACTGTCGTTTTTCGTCGATTAGTATAGCGCACGTCCAAAGTTAAGATGATAACACTCATTTCACAAATGGCTTGTGCGTTAAATTATGTTAATAAGGCAGTTACAACTAACATTGAGGACCTGTGTTAGTTTGGGTGTACCCCCCACTGAACGGGGTCGGTGATTTCTATCCCTCCTCCTCCTTGCCATCTACGGGACTGTGAGTGAAGTCCATACATGTACACCCGATATAGACCCTCCCTTGTAGACCACGATATTTCTGCCGTACAGAATTCAGCTACAATGCAATCCCACGGACGCATCACTCAAGCATGCACAGTATCATGAAGGTTTACATAGGGAACTACTGGAACCGAACGAGTGTGAGGTAGCCGCGTTATAGCCTACAGACCCATTCTCAAGCTGCGATTTGTAGCGTGCAAATTATTTGCATCGCTAGAACACTCGTACGATTTTAGTCGCAATCTACAAGTAGTATAAAATATACAGATCCTATTTCATGCGATTAGTTGCCTGCTACAATTAATGAAAATGAAAACCAGAAAAATTACACAAAGAAGTATAGTACACTTCTATTCACTAGGCAGCTTCGTGGAACAGAAAAATTGTGCCCAAATTGCATCCTGTATGCTTTCCCAGGCCATATCATCAGTAATTGAATGTAACGCTGGTGGATGCTGTCCGTTGTCCGACATAGGGCAGTCTTTCACAGTCTGTTTTTTGACGGAATTTTATACTGGAACTAATGTACGAAAATAAACAACTGAGAATGGATGAGGATCATACCCATAGCACGTACTTTGAACTTTGTTCAACGATATATATAGCGACCGATGAAGAATTTTGTTTGAAAACTGCAACTCCCCAACACATGAATAAGGATGGGATGAGTGTGTTGTAAGATATGAAACAGATTTATAAACTGTGCAATATTCTCTATTGAATATCATAAAATCTCTCTCCATAGACAATGTTGTATTATAATTCGGCACAGCATTACGGTAAACAGTTTGGCAAACGTTTGCGTTATTTTCAAGACAAGTGTGTCAAAAACAGCTCAAGTTCCTGCAGAGCCAAATTAAGTGAGGAAATTTGTGTGTCCGAAGACATATGACACCGATATAGAATATGAACTAGAGTTCCACCTTTTTCATATTGGTCTTATCTTGTTTGTCGATGGTAACTTCCACTTTACTCTCGTCTTTAGAATCCACATTCCTCGCTTGGTTCAATTTTTTATCGAAGCCAAAAGGACAGCTTCCGCCCGACTCCTTCGCCGGGTGATCCGGAGATTTTGTTCCATTGCCCTCAGCGTTTCCACTTTTGGATTTCTTGGAATCGGACACCACCTTTCTGTCAAATAATTCATCGAATCTCTCCTGTTCGATATCCATGATATCTGACATCATAGAGACTATTTTGTTTTCTGAGTTTAGGCTGGATGGTAAGGTATATCTAAACTGATGATTTATACTGAAGAAAAATTGCATAACGTTACCATAAGAAATTTCCCCAAATCTTTCTTTGTTGTACTCCAACGCTTGTGTTGTAAATTTTGGCGGATTCGCTTTTTTCACAGTTTTGGTGGACTTTGATTTCGGTTTCTTGTGAGTTTCCTTTTGTAATGGTTCTGTGATTTGTTGTTTTATTATCACTACCAGTGACGGCATTTTGACAGAGGAGTTATCTTTGAATCCTATCTTGAGTTGATCGTCTTGTGTTGGATTTACCAATGTTCCAATGTTGAAATACCGCTTAAATCGTTGCTTTAGAGCACGGAATATGGAGTTTGCTTCCCTCATATCTGAAATAAATGAACACATGGAAACAATTAAAGTGTGTAAATGACAGTTCCAGCACTACAAAAATATAGCACAGAAGATCATTTTGAGGACAGTCAACGGTTCGTTCGTTCAGGTTGAGATAGATTACTGTAGAGATTAAATGCTTTGGATCTAGAGTAGTGGCTAGCCTAGAGAGTAGAGCTATTGCTAAGGGATTGTTAGATGGAATAATAACTTTTGTGGCTCTATTTACGACGAAAAGGGACACGATTCCAGGAATAGAAATCAGGGTTAACCGTTTTAGTCTGTATAGTATAAATGAATAACAAAGGGTGGTACTAACTTGTGATTTCTAATTGTTCTGTTTGTGAAGTTGAACTCACTGAAAAGGCTGTCGATTCAAACCACGCCGCTTTGTCTGCAGACCTTTTCATACCCAAGCCTATTCAACACTTCTCACCAGCCAGAACTGTTTTTAACTACAAAAAGGCTGATTTTGACCATTTACGCAGACTGTTGTCACTGTATCAATGGACGAGTATACAGGCTATTGAAGACGTGAACGAGTGCGTTGAGTTTTTCTATGATTTTCTGTACTCGGCAATTGAAGACAGTGTACCTAAAGTGACATTGAAAAACAAGACCTTTCCTAGCTGGTATGACAATGACTTGATATCTTTGGCACGTGATAAAGAAAAGGCCAGGAAACGGGCTAAGAAAACCCGTCACCCAGATGACCAATACCAGTATTCTGAAATACGTGCCACGTTCAAATCACTGCAAGATTTTAAATATGCAGACTACTTACAGCAGATAGAAGAATGTGTACAAACAGACAATAAACGATTTTGGACATATGTGAAAACTAAATACAAGGGTAGGTCCATTCCGGACTTGGTTACATATGGCGACCGAAAAGGCGCCACTCCAGCGGAAATTTCCGAACTATTCAATGACTATTTTAATTCTGTATATATTAACGACAACGGAGATCCAATTCCAGCCATAAAACACCCAGCTGTAAATAACACTTTGCATAAACTTATTGTAGATGTTGGCGATGTTGTTGAACTGCTTAAAGCTGTTGATCCGAGGAAAGCTTGTGGGCCTGACAATATATCTGGAATAATTCTGAAAGAATGTGCTCTTGAACTGGCAGTTCCTTTATCTATCATCTTTCAAAAGTCACTTAACGCCAGTGTTTTCCCGGATACCTTTAAAAACGCAAATATTATTCCAATATTCAAAAGTGGAGACAAGACTCTCGTGAACAATTATCGCCCTGTTGCCCTTTTGCCACTCTTCTCGAAACTATTTGAAAAGGTTATTCATCGGCAACTTTTAGCACACGTGAAGCCCTACATTACTGAGTACCAACACGGATTTTTACCAGGGCGTTCAACTGCTACCAATCTTGTGTGCCATCTTGACAGCATTACGAATGCTTTTGATAACAAGAAACAGCTAGACTGCATTTATCTTGACTTTTCCAAAGCTTTCGACAGTATAAATCATAGGTACTTGCTGCATAAACTTGAACATTTTGGGATAAGTGACGATATTATCTGTCTATTACAGTCTTATTTATTTTATCGACAACAGAGAGTCACTGTTAGCGGCAGCTGTTCATCTTTCAGCCCTGTCCCATCGGGGGTCCCACAGGGTTCTATTTTGGGACCTCTTTTATTTACTGTGTATATTAATGATTTGCCATTAGAAATACAGTATTCTTTACCATCAATATATGCTGATGACTCCAAACTGTCTAAAGAAATTTCATGTACAAACGATTGCCTACTGCTACAGGCAGATGCTACTCGTGTTTATAGATGGTGCTTACTTTGGAAATTGATGGTGAACATTATGAAGTCTTTTGTTATATCTTTTACCAATAAGAGAAATGTTTTATATTTTGATTATGATATGTCTGGTCAGCCTATCAGAAGAGTAAGTGAGATAAAAGACCTTGGAGTATTACTTACTGCTAATCTCTGTTTTAAAAGTCATGTAGATACCATTTGCTCCAAAGCATACAAAATGCTCGGTCTTATTAAACGTTCTTGTTACAATTTTAAATCTGTTCATGCTCTGAAAAGTCTGTATGTTTCACTTGTTCGTAGCAAATTGGAATATTGCTCTGTAGCATGGTCACCTAATTCGAAAGAACAGATAGACAAATTAGAGGGTATACAGAAAAGTTTTATTAAATATTTATGTTTTAAGACCCATACGGATTATAATGAACTTGGCTACGAACGGGCCTGCGTGTTTTTTAATTTGCCATCTCTTTTCTCACGTAGAAAACTTTTAGACCTTACGTTTTTTCATGGTATTGTTAATTTTAGGTTCGATTGTTCTTATCTGCTTGGTCAAATCCCATTTTATATCCCTCAGCGCAACCTTCGAACCCGTCCTTTGTTTCGCACTTTTAAATCTAGGATAAATGTTAGAAAATTTGCTTTTTTACCGAGGACAGTGGAAGTCTGCAACAGCCTTTTAATGAAAACTGACTGTGATCTATTTTCAAGCAGATACACTTTTAAGAAACACTGTAAATCTTTTCTTCTTAATCCCTGAAACATGTCATCTTAAATCTTGGTTTCTATTGTATTACCGCTCTTATATATATATATATTTTTTTTTTTTTTATTATTATTTTACTTATTCGTTGTTTTGAACTCTCATCCTTACATTATTTATCTCATTTATTTATATCCACGGCGGGGAACGGCTTTGATGATATAATTTTAATGTCACTTAATGTTATCATAATTTTTATGTATATGTTTAACTGTCTTATCTGTGTATATAGTGTTTTACTGTATATAGCGTTTTCCGGGTCTGTTACTGGGCATACGCCTGTTGACCTGTGTATCAAATAAATAAATATTAAATAAATAAACTAGGTTAATAAGCTTTCGCGAATAGTGGATATCTGATTCCTCAGGTGAGACGAAGAGGCGCACCTTGTTTTCAATTATTATAAAACAGCCAGAAAAAAGGTGATAACTACCACCCCGAAAAGGTGATGAGTTTAATAGAGCCATCACCTATTTTATGATCAGCTTTAAAAATGATCACCTGTGAAGTGTGATGAGCAATGATTGAAAATTTAGGTCATCACCTTTTAAGGGTGATGAGACAACATCATCACCCTTAAAAGATCATGGCCGTCGCCATTTAAAGGTGAGGGCTCTAACCCATCACCTTTTAAAGGTGATGACCAGGCCTGATCACCATTAAAAGGTGATGGGCCATCACCTTTTTTCTGGCTGTGAAACTTGGCGTTGAATAGTTTGGGTGTGGTGAATGTCAACGGGAGCCAGATTCGATGAAGAGGTCTACAAGGTGAAGATTGACGCCACGATACAAATTTCTACCGTGATATAATGCATTAGACAACGATGACCCATTTAAATGTTTTCTAATGAATACGGCTAAGCGCAAGACCTAATTCTCGCGAGTCTCTCAGTTCCAGTGCATATGTGGAACTTCCCGTTTACATTACGCTTGTGTGGTATTTTAAAGTGGTTGTTATGCTGGGAAGACGACATGATGTCTGTACCTTCAAAACTATTTGCTGTATATCCCAAACGGTATGATGTAGAACTGGAAAAGGCCACAACTATACCCATTACTTCAATTGACGAATCTGGTTCACCATCTAAAAGCTGGGGTGGTCTACCGCGTAATCCTATCATGTAAAGTCTAGACAGATACCATCAACATAAACGTTAGCTTCACAGAATGGACTTGTCGTATGGACATTGAGCATGCAGGTTTGTTTTCCCATTTAGTGACAACTGTCGCGGTATTGACCGAATCGTTTGAGTTTTACTTTATTGCTGCCTTGGGACATTATCTCGGTGTGCCATAAAGCGGACAGACAAAATGTTCTCTGTTCCGTAAATCAGCTAATTATATACAAATGCAAAATTAACTCAGACAATCCGGGATTACATCTGACAATACGGGTGAAACATTTTCATCTGTCATGAAAATCGAAAAATGCCATCTCTGAGACACTACTATTTATTCCCTCTAGGAATTCTTTCACAAAATTTCTCGAATAAATGAATGACTTGTCAGAAATTGGAACATGTTTGGAATCTTAACTCTCTATAATTCGATATCGAGGACAGATTCTAGGCATACTTTGATTATCGACTCTTTATTCGATGCCATTTATATTGGATTAGGGAGAGAGAGAGAGGGAAATTCCATCCTCTCGTGCCTGGACAGATAAATTATATTGTCACAAATCGGCTCCGCGCACTGCTGCTTGGTCTGGCGGTCTATTATTATGGAAGGTGCCACTATCAATTAGGTAAACCAAACTGATTCCAGGTAGAACCAAATGTAGACTTAAATATTATGGGACGACAACATACTAATCTTATCTTAAAATTTCTCTTTTCAAGGGAAGAGAATTTTCCAGTCGTTTAATTGTTGTTATATAAATTGTTGTTATAAGGAATAATTCCGTATACAGTTTCAGATAGCATTGATGTAACATATTTTCCCAGTTAGTTAAATTATAATTCATCTGGTATTCATCAAATTCATGTTATTTCGATACAAAATGTTTCTTTTGTAAGGAAATCGAGCACAGTGAATAAAGCGTGGGTGATTTTTAAAGATCTCTATACTCTATTTTGTAATAAGCATTTTTTGATCCACAGGAAACAAATTAGGAAAACCCCTCTTTGGCCTCAATCTTATTTTTATGTATTGCAGATTTCCGTACACTTTACATATAACTTATTTGGAGGTAAATCCAAGCTAACTGTATATTTTCATGAGACGGGAATTTGACGAATACACTCTCCATATAGCTACACATATAATGCAGGACCCGATCAGGTCCATATAGAACCGTTGTCGCTATTTTGGTTTCAATGGTTTCATATAAGGACACATTCAGCTATTGTTTTTACTTGCGCAACAGAAGAAAAAATCGGTTTGCGTCTGGAACCAAACGCTCAAAGTGGATTAATACAGTTTGGGATTTGTGTAGAGTCATGATTGCAAAATTTCTGAAACATTATCTCATTCTTCAATGATTGGTGCTTCAGGTCTAGTTATAGTAGAAGAGTATATGATAGTGGATAACACTATGAAGATTTATTTTAATTCTTCGTGGCGGAATTCGATTTTGATGTTGACGTATACATACAGCATACCTGTGATTATGAGAGTAGGAAATCTTGCAGGATCCGACCCATGGCTCTCTTTGACGAAGTTATCTATTTCACCAGAGGTAATGGCCGGTATACTGTCGGGGATGGACTTAACGGCGAATCTCTCCGCCTCACGCCAGTCTTTAACGGTCTGCCACTGAGATTGCTTAATATTGGTCCCTCCGTGAGGATAAACCCTCACGGAAGGGAACTTGGACTGGTCAACACCCTGTAAAAGAGCCAAGTAACATGAAACGGCAATTGTTCTCTAAACAGCAAAATTTATCTCTAAAGTATGGCCACGTTCTAAATCTGAATAACACTATATTACGGATGTTGAGTTTAAATCTAGTAATTTTTATGGATTACCTCAAATCCACAAATCCCTAATTATTAAAACAACTGTTGAACAAGCAAACGTTGAATATATCACCGTTTTACGGCCAGAAGATCTCAACTTCAGGTCTACAGTTGCTGGTCCGGTACGCCCCACACATATAATAAGTAACCTGGCAGACATACTCTTGAAACCATAGACCTAACATATCAGTAGCTACCTAAGAGATGATTTAGATTTCCTCAACTGTTTACCAGGAAATTTACTGTCAGATACTATACTAGTCGATTTTGACGTCAGTTTTATAGCAACATACCTGATGAATTAGGGCTGATAGCTATCGAATACTGGCTTCATATCAATAAGGAATTCTTACTGAACAACGTTAATTTCATTTAGAGAATAGTACGTTCCATTTTACGAACGCAATTTTTTTTACAAATTCTTGAAACAGCAATGGGATCCAAAATGCCCCTCTCCCCACGTACGCTGCAACGGCTTTAGCGTAACTAGAATATAGCATTGATGCCACAAGAAAGTATAGCTTTCATAAACGTATGGAAGAGATATTTAGATGATTGTTTCCTCTTACGGCAGGAGTCTAAAGGTGATGAACGAACTGTATACTATATTTTGCACACGGTGCACTGAATATCAAATTTATCATGGAAAGCAACAGCAAAAATTCTCGACATTTTAATAACTAAATCGAAAACTAACTAATCACCGATTTGTATCATAAACCCACCGATACTAGACAATATATTCATTTCAAAAGCAAATATGCAAGACAAGATCCATATTGTATTTGACCTTGTCCGTCGGATGTCCACCATTGTGAGAGAACCAAACTTAACGAACAAGATTAGGCAATTAGGAGGGTTCCCAAAGATATTATCAAGACAGGCCTGTATCAAGCCAGTCACATGGCATTACATTTTTCAGATCCCCAAACCGAAATCAACGAACAAAAACATAGCGTTCGTGACCACATGCGATCCGCATAAACCGGACATATATTCCAAAATTGTACAAAATATGAACATACCTGGTACTGCACCATAATCTTCAACATGTTCTAGAAGATTTGAAACCCATTAAAAGCCAGAGACGGACTCCTAATCTGAGAAAGCTCCAAACCCGTGCCACATATGTTGAAAACCCTATCACACCTATAAGATTTTGATACGTTACAAGTGGATACCTGATTTAAGTCTCATCATCTTTATTTAAGAATTCGGGTAGTATTTTTACAATAAAAGAGAACATGAGTTGTGATTCTAGAAACCTGACTTATGTTATTAAATGTAGTGGTGCGATGCAAATTACATTGGACATATCTTAGAGCTTGCGTCCGAGTGCTTGGACAACAAATATTCACTGCCTTTCTCAGAACTGATGTTTGCATGCACGCATATCCACACTGCGTGAAAGGCAATTTATGTGTTGACATCAAAATATTCTAGTTCTTCAAGATTACTTCAACTACATCGTTACAGCGATGGTTAGACATTCGCGAAAATGGGTTTATCTACTGCTATCTTCATTCACTAAACATATATTTTATATTCTGTTTAAGATTAATAGTCAGCCAATACTGCTAACGTGAGATTACAGTCAGCCGTATACCATTCGGAACTGCCAAGCGGAATCTACGAAGGGACTCGATTTTCTGCCATCGGAGATCCACGAGAAATTGCGATTGAACCAATTATCATGACTGTTCTCTAGGATATTGTTGCAAACGCATTAATATATGATCGGTTTCGCCTAATGATTCTGTGCTTTGGGTCGACAAGTTTATTGGGCACTTGCATCCAATATTCTTGTGTCAAAATCTCGAATCTTGGCTCCCAACAGTGCAGCCTTCGATCATAAATATACAGCAGTATGAGTAAGTCAGTACTTAATTCCTGTACCGTACCGGCACTACCTTTCATCGAATAATTCAGAGCTAATATGTACTGCTTCGAGTTAATAAAACAGTTGTATTGACTCTCAAAACGTGCTTCATACAGTCTGCTGTCCTCGGATTAGTTGGTCAAACAAGATTATTGACTTGCAGCCCAGTATCTAACTCCATTATTCGGACATGGCCTACAGCTCAGTGGACATTTGGCTTCATCTCTATTCCAGCCGTGTGATCTCATTAATCAAGACAATGAGATTAACTCCCTTCGACCAGGCCGGGGGCGACGTTAAACGTTTGCAATTGGCAAATCGGATACCTAATTCTTGGAGTTTACTGAAGCAAATGCGTTGTTTGCTTATTAGTAGGTTAACACACCAATGAACTCCTGTTCCCGAGCTTTCAAGGTTTCAAATCACTAAAAACCGGTCTTACTATCTGGTAAATTGGCTGAGCACATCCTCCGGAAACTGTATTCCCTATAATATTCGCCACCACAAATGATCCCCCACACCAGGTAGCCAGGCCTTTCCGCTCAAACATATAAAACATATGCGTATATCGGTATACAGCTTTCCACGAACTCAACGTTCAAGACATGTTACAATGTTATACCAGTTAGTGTCCATAATCAAAATAAGTATTCACACTAAAAATCAGAACTCATGGACTTCGAAAGGCCACCCAAAATTTAGACTGGTACAGAAGTATATTACATGTAGGATTGCATTATTTATCTAGTACACAACATATGAGCAGAAGACTCGTATCTATACGCCCCAGACTCTTTGTCACAGGTAATGCCTGTCAGATACATTTAGCAGTCGCCAATGAGAAACAAGATCAGTTATCATCCACAGATGCGCTGAAAGATTTACGTGTTAAAGAAGGACAGTCCTCGTTTTTATAAATAATTGGGTTTCTATATGTCGGAAAAGAAAGAAAAGCAAAAATAGATACCCTTGCCAAATATATTTATTATTAGCTATTGGGAATGGGTAGGACAAACATCGCCGTCCCGGGAACGCCTTCCAGACAAGCCCCACCAACAAGAACTAAGATCGGTACGTAGATTGTAATAAATGAACTTGAACTGAACAGATTTGTGCGGTTAAACGTGGACAAAAGACCGTATTTATGAATATATGGCTTTCTATACTCCACAAAACGAGAAAAAAAAATAGTATCTATAACGTAGATATTCTGGACAAAATTATTTATTCTCAGCTACCGGGAATACAGACTTATATTTAAGAGGATTTCTTGGTATTCGGCCATGTTAATTTTATGGAGCTTTGCCCCAGTTCGACCTCATCAGATAGGAACAGCCAGTGACTAGTGCTTGTGGCGTAGCCCTTGGTTGGAATACAAGTATCTGATCTTTATCTCAGATATTTAATTATAATTATCTTCTTAGGAAAAGAGTTTATCAGCAGGGCTGATCTAGACCTTTAATTTTGACATCCATACGTGTCGCAGAGTGTGGAAAGTTATGGTGAAATAGACTGCGATGCGGGACTGAGGAAGCCCATAGAAGCTCTGGGGATATTAAATGGTCTAAATACAGCCTGACAACTTGATATTTAGCAACATTACTTCAATTATTAATGGTTTCAGTGTGTTCAAAGAGGGATTTTGCTGGAAAAAAAAGAGAGAGAAAAACAAAGTTTCTTTTAGATTCATAAACTCATAAACGGCTCGATTCTGTACCTGATCAGATACATCTATATCTGGCAAGATAGCTACTCACTGCTTGTCCGCTGTGATATATGATGGAAGATAAACAGCTTAAACTCGGGCCAACTTTGTGCTGTTTTGCGAAAAAATATACGGTAATTTAATCTTTATTTCTTGAATAGAAGGTACACGATGATGTGATTTGAGTTTAATCCAAATAAATCATAAAAACTGAGCCCGTTTCGTTGGCCTGGTTGATATCAGGATCAAGCGGAACTACTCTGCTTCCTGTTTAATTTGTTAGACTGTAGTACTCTCTGTTAAATCAAGATATTAACAGACAGTGATAGTGTACTGTTCCAGCTGTCTCCCCTTCAATGATTGGTCATTCGACCCCGCCATTTTAAATTAAGACGAGCATTCTCATTGGATCACTATTTATAGAAGCCACCCCAATCTTCATACACAACCACGTGACTGTCTCAGTTGACAGATGACATAGTGCGGCCTCGTTTTCGATTTCAAAATCTTGCGTCTAACTGAGAAAATGTTGTTGTTGCTGCATCAGCCTATCATTGGCCCTCCGTAGAAGGGTCCAATACTATAGGCTAGTTTAATTTGTTTGCGTTTTGCAGTAACAAAATCGAGGCAATTTTATCGGACAGAAACAGTAATAATGCTGCCTTCTGGCGGGAATAAACGCATTAACACATTGGGGTTTCCCCGCCAACATCGTTTCCCGCCTTTTGATTGGACTAAAGTTGTGTTACGCTCATTAACATATTTCTGCGCAAGCGTGGTAGGCGAGATCAGAAATTATGGCATGTTGTTTATTTTCGGAGAGAAGAATCTAACAAATTAGGTGTACAAATAGCTGATTTTACGCGATCCGTTGAATAAATTTTGACATCGATTTAATGGCAATATCACAGAAGTAGAATGTATATGAAGGGACACGAATTATTCTGAACAATTTATTAGTTGAAGAGATCGGGAAAGAAACAATCTGTCGGCAAATTTTCAAAATGTCAAGCCATTCACGTAAGTTTTAAAAAGGTCATTTTTACACAGGTTCATATAATTTTCTCGCCGATAAAAATAAGCTAAGCAAGAAACAAATAAAATACACACTACGAGCCTTAATTTGGTGCATCATCCATCAGATTTGGTTATTATTTTTGTTTATTGATAAACTTCTGATAGTACAGTTCATTTTCTGACATATCGATCGGAGCAGCCGGACACACTGGCAGGCTCTCTGACGCCCCTGATTGTGTTTGAACTTGTCCGGCGTCACTCCTTGCAGGCCTGTGCAAGAGCCCATTTTACAGTATGCGCAAAGACGTTTCCACGCAGTTGCTGTTGTTAAATGTCTTTTCAATACTTCCTTTTCAGAATTTGAGATGAACAATTTGGGCTTGAAACACACACTTCCGTTCATCTGAGACAACCCAAATTCAATCCCAAGCTAGACGAATACATCCTCTACATTTTATTCCACTCTGAATTCTGCTTTGTTCTCTCGGAAATTCCTGGAAACCAAGCACGACTGGACCATAGGTTAAACCTATTCCAATAATGCCCCTAATAATGGCTATAATAATTCCAATCATCTGACCGAAAAAAACCCCACACAAATGACTGTTTTGCATACCGTATTCCGTCACTGTTACCTCAATAAAAGCGGTCATCTTGGCCTTCTTGAGATAATCAGGTACCCAAGGAGAAGTAAAAAAATAAAGTAAAAAAATATTGGGCAACCCAGACTGTGGTATCATACATGCAAAATACAAGCGTCTAGTCCGTCATTCAATATTCAGCCGTCGTCCGTTAAAGAATTTCCGCGTCAATCCAAAGACCTATTCCATATTACAGAATTAGCACGTACCAAATTTAAAAAAAAACGACAATCATAGGAGATATTAACTGATGCCATCAAGACATCAGGATGTTAAAAAAATATCAAATCTGTATCGCTGATCAGTATTCTTAATCCATGATTTTTATTATAAAGTTTTATCTAGAGAATGATAAATCTCAGTCACGCTTCAATTGTGTCTGTTCATAGGAACACCATAAGAATCTTGGTTCATACGGCCCCTACCCCCGGGTTAAGCGGAATTAGACACAAGTTACGAAACGTGACGCCATAGATCTTGCCCGCTACGTTCGTATTTTGCTATCAGTATGCGATATGTATCGCCAATTTGAGAAACTAAGTTGAGTAGCTGGGTGGTATAGCCCTGTTTTATAAGTTTCTGCAATAATGTTTTGTTCACAAACATATATCATTTTATCGATATTATGACCTCAATGGCCTTTCAAAATAAGCCGAGATCATCCACCAGCGAACTTGCCATGGAGACCCTAATTAGGTAACCGAGTGTTAAAGGTCACAATATCGACATAATCAGCTTTTAACATCGTAATTGTCCTTGCGGTTTTAAGGGCAGTCATGTCGGCACAAATGTCGACATACAGGTTCCTCGCCCGAGTCTCTAATAGTTCGAAATGCACTAAGACCTTTTTCAATCCAAATGGCAGATATATTTCTGACAGCAAAGCAAGGTCACGACATTAAACCTTGTAACACTTCGCTTGAAGATTGTTTAGCACCGAATTCTAGATGTAATAATTTCAAGATTTATAAGTGTCGACACCGTAGATGTCTTACGTGTCCACTCTTTAATACTTCAGCTTCATTCAGTTCCGCGTTAACTGGTAACCCATATTCTGCAAACTCATATGTTAATCTTAGTTATCCTACTACAAACTGTATTTATTTAGTTTCCTGTAAGAAGTGTGGTCAACAGTATGTTGACAAGATCACCCAAAGACTCCATCCTAGAGTGATTGGTCACAGAAAATCCGTAAGGAAAAAGCAATTACTTACAGGTAAGCATTTTTCTGGACCCAGCATGGCTGGGATAACTTTAGTATTCAGATCATAGACGTCGACTATCCATCTACCAAGGATTCCCCCTTTGGATTTGAGAGAAAAATCCGCGAGCGAGAACTATTCTGGGTGCTAGAACTTGGGGCAGTGTTTCCGTATGGTTTAAATGATAATGTTCGCGGGTTCGGCAATGTTACAAACCGCCGTTCAAATATATCCAATATTACCCAGCTATTTAAACCCCATCAGCGGAGACATCGCAGCCATGGTTGGAGAAAGTTGAATAATGCGATGATTCACGATAATATCACATTAAATTACTTACTGGGTTTAACTAACACGTCCAATAGTATAGCTTACGTACAGATCTGTATGCGTTGCCTTTGAGAGCTTTAAATGATATAGTCAGAGATATACAGCAATCTGCGTCTTCAGGAAATATAAAAAATCACTAATGTATGTCAAGATATAACGTATTTTCGGTGAACATAATCGAAACATCTCAAGATCGGCTTTTCTTGAAACTCAACTACTTAGATAAAGGTCTGGACATTATTAATTTACCTCGAATCCTGTACAGTTTGGTACGCAACGCTGTACCAAACTATTTTAAGTTCACAGAACCACCTTGCATTTCATATAAGTTTACTAAATCTATAGCCACCAAAATATTCAATTACTCTAATGCTGTTAAGGAGTTTGACTGGAACACGTCGGGAGGCTACAGTTGTGTTGTGAATCGTCGATTTTTGTCTATACACCATGCAAACATGTTGTGACTGGTAACCTTGATATAGTGAGTGATAAGGATATAAGATTACTCCTGATGAAGGGATCTAAATGTTGGGAGCCGAGAAGAATAAATCTGAAGGCCGACAAGAAGTCCTGTCTGCATTTGAACAGTACGTTATTGATTGGTCTAAGCGAGACAAGGATGATCCTACAGTACTCGTTGATTGGCTGGACCTCACCAAGAGCAAGGTCGTTGTAGCAATCCGCGATATTGACAGAAGTACCCTTCCCCAAGCAAAACAAGTACTGAGAAACCTCAATTCACAAGAAGTTCCAGCAAATCTCCAGAGTAAATTCATCACAGTCCCAGCAGACAAAGCTCCAAATAATATAATATTCATATGTAAATGTTACTATTACCAAGTGCTGGTTAAAAAATTGAGTGTAAACGTATCATCACCAAATACGTCTACTTACTCCCAAACTGCATTTACTCTGGAAGATGTATTCAACAATCACAAAACGTTTCTCAGGGAATGAGCTATTTGTCTTCCAACCAATAATAACGACATACCAAAAGTATACTATAGACTCCCAAAATGCATAAATCACCATACAAATCTAGATTCATAGCTGGTTCTAGAAGCCGCACCACCAAGCTTCTTTCAACACCGTTGACGAGGGCCCTTCAGGAGGTAAAAGCATTTTGGGAAAGGTATTGCGCTACTATTTCTAAAAACTCAGGCGTTGAATGTATGTGGATATTGAAAAACTCATAATGTCTTACGGAAGAACTTGATGCTAAAGGTTACATACCTTACAGACATGTATCCATATGGGGTTTCTGGACTCTCTATACTACAATCCCTCATCAGGACCTTATTGACCGTCTCTAAGTTCATTAATAGTATCTGTGTTCAAGAAAACTTATCGTAGATATATTGTCAGAAGCCATAAAGCATTCTTTAGCTCTACTGCATACAAGAGATATCATTCATGGGATGTTTCTTTGTTTATAGAGTTGCTTGAATTTCTCATTAAAGATATCTATGTGAAATTTGGTAACACAATATATCAACAGCATATAGGTATTCCATTGGGTGCTAATTGTGCACCCCTGTTGGCTGACCTATATCTGTTCTCTTATGAATATGACTATATGCAGGCGCTTTCAAAAACCGATCAATTCAAAGCCCGTTCAATCTCATTCACCAAACGCTCTACTATGATAGACGACCTGACGCAGTGAAGGATATATATCCACCTTCACTGGATTTGAAGGAAACTACATATAGCCCTACCACCACATCATATTTAGACCTATATCTCTATAAAAATGAAGCGGGCCTTCCCTCTCGACGAATTTATGACAAAAGAGATGATTACAATTTCGACATCGTAATCTATCTATTTCTGGACAGTAATGTTCCAGTGGGACCTGCATATGGCGTATACATATCTCGCCTAGTAGCATTTGCTAGATCCTGTGTTAAATGTGACGATTTTAATCAACGTCACAAAACATTGTTGCAGAAACTTAAAAACAGGGTTATACCACCAAGCGCCTCCACTCAAAGTTTCTCAAATTTGGCGATACATATCGTATGCTGATAGCAAAATACGAACGTAGCGCGCAAGATCTATCGCGTTACGTTTCGTAACTTGTGTCTAATTCCGCTTAACCCGGGGCTAGGGGCCATATGAACCCATGTACTTCAAGATCCCCATGGTGCTCATATGAACAATCACAATCAAAGCGAGACTGAGATACATCATTCTGTGAATGACGACTTTACGACTATCATATGGATTAAGAATACTCATGAGCGATACGGATTTGATATTTTTGGAACATCATGATGTCTTGCCGGCATCACTGAAAACTGTTGACCGCTTCTCTCTTGCTTGAAACTAGCCTATGTTTATGTATACTATGATTGTCTTTTTGAATTTGGTACTAATGCTGTTATATGGAATATGGAATAGGTCTTCGGATTATGGATGAGGATATTCTTTAATGGACGACGGCTGAATAATGAATGACGGACCAGACGCTTGACGACCCTTAACATCGCAAGATTAATTGCGATGCTAAGGGCCGTCATGTCGACCCTAAGGAGCCCAAATGAACCTCTACAATAAAGCTTGGCTAGGACGGAGAATCACTCGTGGTAAGTGAGTGTGTTCAGGTACAGTACAGGCAGGATATCAGCCTGTGGGTTTCGGAGGACTTCTTGGACGAATGCACTGTTCTATTTCCCCACCATAAATGTATGTTACGACGATATTGGAAGTTTGCTGATGTCTACGAGGCACACGTACAAGGGAGCATGTGTAGTGGAGGTGTGGAGGGGATGGAGTTTATGGTTGGCCATCCCTGCCACAATTCGTCATTTACAGGATGCTTGTAAATAATATATACCATGGTATAAACTGACAAGTCTGCCATAATTCGTATTTATAGGATGCTTGTAAATAATATATACCATGGTATAAATGTCAAGTCTACCATAATTCGTATTTACAGGATGCCTGTAATTATTTTGTACCATGGTATAAAATGCCAAGCATGCCATAATTCTTATTTACAGAATGCCTGTAATTATTTTGCACCATGGTATAAAATCGCCAAGCCTGCCATAATTCGTATTCATAGGATGCTTGTAAATAATATATACCATGGTATAAATGCCAAGTCTACCTTAATTCGTATTTACAGGATGCCTGTAATTATTTTGTACCATGGTACAAAATCATTTAGCCGTAAGTCATAAACAACTCGATATCTTATCAAGATTATTAAATTTGATCAATAAGTAAACTTGTAACAAGCATAGACATATGGTCACGGACCCGCCATCTTCCGTCTACATTTCCCGCCAAATAAAAAAAAAGGTGGAGGAGCGTAAATCCCGGCACAAAATTTGTAAAAGCGCATATCATTGGTGGAAATAATAAGAAGGCGCAAATTTACGACTTACGGCTAAATCAATTACAGGCATCCTGTAAATACGAATTATGGCAGACTGGGCGATTTTATACCATGGTACAAAATAATTACAGGCATCCTGTAAATACGAATTTCACAGGCTTGGCATTTTAAGCCATGGTATATATTATTTACAGATATCCTATAAATACGAATTGTGGCAGGCTTGGCATTTTATACCATGGTACAAAATAATTACAGGCATCCTGTAAATACGAATTATGGCAGGCTTGGCATTTTATACCATGGTACAAAATAATTACAGGCACCCTGTAAATACGAATTTTGGCAGGCTTGGCATTTTATACCATGGTATATATATGGTTGGTCATCCCTGCCACAATTCGTCATTTACAGGATGCCTGTAAATAATATATACCATGGTATAAAATGCCAAGCCTGCTATAATTCGTATTTACAGGATGCCTGTAATTATTTTGCACCATGGTATAAAATCGCCAAGCCCGCCATAATTCGTATCTATAGGATGCCTGTAAATAATATATACCATGGTATAAAATGCCAAGCCTGCCATAATTCGTATTTACAGGATGCCTGTAATTATTTTGTACCTTGGTATAAAATCGCCAAGCCTGCCATAATTCGTATTTACAGGATGCCTGCAATTATTTTGTACCAACTCGATGTCTTATCAAAAATATTAAACTTGACCAATGAGTAAACTTGTAGCAAGCGTAGACATATGGTCAGCGATCTGCCATCTTCCGTCTACACTTCTCGCAAAGTCAAAAAGGGGTGGGGGGAGCATAAATCCCGGCACCAAATTTGTAAAAGCGCATATCATTGGTGGAAATAATAAAAAGGCGCAAATTTACGACTTACGGCTAAATGAATTACAGGCATCCTGTAAATACGAATTATGGCAGGCTTGGCGATTTTATATCATGGTACAAAATAATTACCGGCATCTTGTAAATGCGAATTATGGCAGGCTTGGCATTTTATACCATGGTATATATTATTTACAGGTATCCTATAAATACGAATTGTGGCAGGCTTGGCGATTTTATACCATGGTACAAAATAATTACAGGCATCCTGTAAATACGAATTATGGCAGGCTTGGCATTTTATACCATGGTATATATTATTTACAGGCATCCTGTAAATGACGAATTGTGACAGGGATGGCCAACCATATATATATTATTTACAGGCATCCTGTAAATGACGAATTGTGACAGGGATGGCCAACCATAGGAGTTGCTTGACCGATGGCTATCGTTCGCGACGAACTGTTCAAAATAAACCATCCACCCATTACAAGCGTCTGGTCGGTCATTCATAATTCAGCCGTCGTCCATTAGAGAATATCTGCGTCCATAATCCAAAGACCTATTCCATATTCCATATAACAGTATTAGCACCAAATTCAAAAAGACAATCATAGTATACATAAACATAGGCTTGTTTCCTGCAAGAGAGAAGCGGTCAACAGTTTTCAATGATGCCGGCGAGACATCATGATGTTCCAAAAATATCAAATCCGTATCGCTGATCAGTATTCTTAATCCATAATATTCGTTGTAAAGTCGTCATCTAAAGAATGATGTATCTCAGTCACGCTTTGATTGTGACTGTTCATATGAGTACCATGAGGATCTTGAAGTACATGGGTTCATACGGCCCCTAGCCCCGGGTTAAGCGGAATTAGACACAAGTTACGAAACGTAATGCCATAGATCTTGCACGCTACGCTCGTGTTTTGCTATCAGTATGCGATATGCATCGCCAAATTTGAGAAACTTTGAGTGGAGGCGCTTAGTGGTATAGCCCTGTTTTATAAGTTTCTGCAACAATGTTTTGTGACGTTGATTAAAATCGTCACATTTAAACAGGATCTAGCAAATGCTACTAGGCGAGATATGTATACGCCATATGCAGGTCCCACTGGAATATTACTGTCCAGAAAGGGATAGTTTACGATGTCGAAATTGTAATCGTCTCTTTTGTCATGCAGTCGACGAGAGAGAAGGCCCGCTTCATTTTTATAGAGATATAGGTCTAAATATGATGTGCCTGTAGGGTTATCTGTAGTTTCCTTCAAATCCAGTGAAGGTGGATATATATCCTTCGCTGCGTCATTTATATAGCGATTATCCACATCGAGAAGATCGTCTATATAGCGTTTGGTGAATGAGAAGGAACGGGCTTTGAATGGATCGGTTTTTGAAAGCGCCTGCATATAGTCATATTCATAAGAGAACAGATATAGGTCAGCCAATAGGGGTGAACAATTAGTACCCATTGGAATACCTATATGCTGTTGATATATTGTGTTGCCAAATTTCACATAGATATTTTTAATGAGAAATTCAAGCAACTCTATAAACAAAGAAACATCCCATGAATGATATCTCTTGTATATAGTAGAGCTAAAGAATGCTTTATGGCTTCCGACATTAATAAATCTATGATCAGTTTTCTTGAACACAGATACTATTAATGAACTTAGACGGTCAATAAGGTCAATAAGGCCCTGGGATTGTGGTATAGAGAGTCGAGAAATCCCATGTGGATACATGTCTATACGGTATGTGACCTTTAGCATCAAGTTCTTCCGTAAGACATTTTGAGTTTTTCAATATCCACATACATTCAACGCCAGAGTTCTTAGAAATAGTGGCGCAATACCTTTCCCAAAATGCTTTTACCTCCTGAAGGGCCCTCGTCAATAGGGTTGAAAGAAGCTTGGTGGTGCAGCTCCTAGAACCAGCTATGAATCTAGCTTTGTATGGTGATTTATGCATTTTGGGAGTCCAGTATACTTTTGGTATATCGTTATGTTTGGTTGGAAGACAAATACCTCTTTCCTTGAGAAACGTTTTGTGATTGTTAAATAAATCTTCCAGAGTAAATGCAGTTTGAGAGTAAGTAGACGTATTTGATGACGATATGTTTACACTCAATTCTTCAACCAGCACCTGGTAACAGTAATATTTACATATGAATATTATATTATTTGGAGCTTTGTCTGCTGGGACTATGACGAATTTACTCTGGAGATTTGCTAGAACTTCTTGCGAATTGGGGCTTCTCAATACTTGTTTTGCTTGGGGAAGGGTACTTCTGTCAATATGGCGGATTGTTTCAACGACCTTGCTCTTGGTGAGGTCCAGCCAATCATCGAGTATTGTAGGTTCAACTTTTTCTCGCTTAGATCAATCAATAACGTACTGTTCCAAGCAGACAGGACTATCTTCTGGTCGGCCTTCAGATGTATATTTCTCGGCTCTCTATATTTAGGTCTCTTCATCAGGAGTAATCTTAGGTCCTTATCACTCACCACATCAAGGTCACCAGTCACAACATGTTTGCATGGTGTATAGATAAAGTTCGACGATTCACAATCACAACTATAGCCCCCCGAGGTATATAAGTTCCAGTCAAACTCCTTAACAGCATTAGAGTAATTGAATATTTTGGTGGCTATAGATTTAGTATACTTATATGAAATGCAAGGAGGTTCTGTGAACTTAAAATAGTTTGGTACAGCAGTATTGCGTACATCTGGGTCATTCAAGATTCGAAGTAAATTAATAATGTCCAGTCCTTTATCCAAGTCTTTATCATGGCTTACGCGTCTCTGTACTTGCTAATTTCCCTCGGGTGTAACTACTGTATTGTTTTCATAACTTTCGTATCTTGGAATAAGGAAACAGAAACTCGGGCTCGCAAGACAAAGGCATCAGCACATGACTCGCGACACACACACAATGACCGGTTACATGAAAGTAGATGACTGCCCTCCCGAATCTACACAAACTAGTGATCTGGACAACATTCCCCTCATTCAGATGTAAACTTACAGTCTATACATGTATGTCTGGTTATCAAGTCAATGATGAGAGCCCGTTTATCGGACCATAGGCTGTGCCTGAAAATATATAGAACATTAATTACTGTTGTCACTTTTTCAAATAGAACGCCTAACCACCTGGAACAAAATTGTCATTGATTCTGGGTATCTGAATAAATAAAATACTACGGAAGAAAAAAGAGACATATTTGTTTTTATTTTATGCGTCTTTTGATTTTGCTGGTAATGGTATCCATGTGGTAAGAAATATCCATCTGTTTGCTCCTGCACCATAATAGCACCTAATATCCATCTGCTTGCTCCTGCACCATAATAGCACCTAATATCCATCTGCTTGCTCCTGCACCATAATAGCACCTAATATCCATCTGCTTGCTCCTGCACCTTAATAGCAACTAATATCCATCTGCTTGCTCCTGCACCATAATAGCACCTAATATCCATCTGCTTGCTCCTGCACCATAATAGCACCTAATATCCATCTGCTTGCTCCTGCACCATAATAGCACCTAATATCCATCTGCTTGATCCTGCACCATAATAGCACCTAATATCCATCTGCTTGATCCTGCACCATAATAGCACCTAATATCCATCTGCTTGCTCCTGCACCATAATAGCACCTACGTCAACGCTAATAGCATTGAATACAACATTGAGTAAGCGCTTAGCAGTTGTAATGAGCCATTACTCCTGAGCTGAACAATGACCGCTTTGTTTTCTCGAAAGTGTCGACATACTGGGGTGTCGAAATTCCATCTTGGCTTTGACTTTCTCCTAATGATGACAGATATAAAGAGCAGAAATTATATATCCTTTTTACACTCATCTACTGTTGATGAATTCGTGTTTTTCCAAAACGAGGGTCACTTCAACTTCCTCAAGTCGAGTGAACACATATTCGTGTCTGGGATTGTATCCTTGTGTGTCGCCCAAGATGATACATTAGTCTTGTGTGATCTGCTGAATTGGTACATCCAGCAAAGAGCCGAGAAAGTGCCAAACATGAGCCACTCATGTGTAGCAAACGTGATTTTTTGCGAATCTTCCTCTAGTTATTGTAATATCAAGATCAAGATTTGCGACTACTGTAGCACCATTCATAGTCGGAATGAGACGCATCCAGTCGACCAAGGAACGAGCGACTATCAAAGGCATCCAGTCGACCAAGGAACGAGCGACTATCAAAGGCGATACTCATGATAGTTGGGTCTTGCATTAAGCTGGCGATTTTGTCAAAGACATTATGTGTGATGTTGAAGGGTAACTTCTTGTCTAATCTTGAAGGATAACCCTGTTGCGTAAACTTGTCGAAGGGATAATAGATGGTTGGATGAGGCTCCACGTGACGTGAAGGGTTAATTGGTGGTTAGATGAGGCTCCACGTGACGTGAAGATTAACATGAATCTTAGCCTAAAACGAATTGCTGTATTTCTTCCATTATATCGTTTCCTTCTGACATCTGAAGTAATCCGATAATCCAGTAATCCAGTAATCCGATGGTAAAGTCGATCACGTGATCACGCACCAAGCAAAACCTGTTCTTCAGCTCACCATATCGTGATCCGTCCCATTCTCGTCCTGTGTTTCAGCAGAACCACATGGATACAGCTTTGTAATAATCTGTTCCAATTTGACGCGTTCTTTTGATATCGTTTTCTAATCTGCGCACTGACAACATTCGCGGTACCGGTATCAGCGCACTGACAACATTCGCGGTACCGGTATCAGCGGAATCGATTACCAATTCGATCGGAGTGTTCGAGACACGAACACCATTCCCTAAAAAACGACAACGACGTATTTATCATCACATGATGCTGTCCCAGGAGACTGTTCGAAACAATGTACATTGTTTTTGCTGCCTTTGTTACGCGTACGTCGCGAATTTCGAATCTATTCCTACCATGGTAATAGTGTTGTCCAGCTTCCCATATAATTTTTCAAATATCCAGTTTTCACACGGTCTAATGATTTGCCCTCGGCATAATATTGCATGCTGAACTGTATTAACGGCAACATTCGCGCCAGCTGCGGAACCATCTACAACAACAACAACAACAACACCATCTATCATCAGAGTAGCATCTTGATATGCTGCTTCTATTGTTCTGGCAATGTTCTGGACCTATCCAGTGCTAAATACTTGTTGAAACAAACGGCGTATGAACTCATGTACTTCAAGATCCTCACGGTGGTGTTCATATGAACAGTCTCAATCAAAGCGTGACTGAGATACATCATTCTCTGGATAACGACTTTACAACGAAACTCATATGGATTAAGAATAAAACGGTTTTGGGTTTTTTGGAACATCAAGATATCTTGCCGGCATCATTGAAAACTGTTGAAGACTTATCTCTTGAAGGAAACTAGCCTATGTTTATGTATACTATGATTAATTTGTTGTTTTTTGTTTGTTTTTTTAAAAATTATTTTGTGCTCATGCTGGAATATGGCTTTAATGCTTTTAATGGAATTGGTGCTAATATGGAATAGTTCTTTGGAATATGAACACGGAAATTCATTAAAGGATGACGGTTGAATATTGAACGACGGGATGGACCCTTGTATTTGTATTCATAATCTCACCATGGAGTGAGGGGCCTTATATCTTTCTGGGTTAACACTATCCAGATACGGGTAATTTATAACAATAATAATATGAAACTGTAAGTTTTCTTTCGTTGCGTTTCTCTTAAGGATCATTATTTGGTTTGGTTTGGACTGAGCACTCCATCGTAATACGATGGACACTTGCCATACAGAATATGCCATGCAACCCATTTTTTCACACCACCCTATACATGCTCTTCGTACCTTCGTTCCTCATCATGATCATATATTCTCGAATTTTATCGAAGCCTACCGTTACAGCCATCATACCAAATTCTTCACAAAGTAGCAATTGTTTGAAGTACGGGATTCTACTGTTACTGATAGTCAAAAATACCATTTAGGACAGTAATCAACTACCACATTCTACGATCAATCGTGGGAGCATACATGGTGTTCGACAGAAGCGCAAAAACGTCAGTCAGTTCTATGGCCTTCCGACCCTACCAATTATGGTACGTTTGACGAGTCCCTTAGCGCAGTCCGAACCATTATTCAATCAAACGATGGATCGCTTAAAAAACCGATTCATCAATTTTGGGTAAAATAGTAAATTGAACCTATTTTCAGCGAGGGATTTCTCAAAGAAGTATCCGTATAAATAAACCACCAACATAAAGATACCGAAGCAAACCATTTTTCAGGTTAACTAGTTTCCATATGAAATGCCTCTTCCATCAGTAAATCTGTGCTTGGCGAGTATTATTGGTCGTAATCACCCATCTGTTGTGTACGATGTAAAATTATAGATAAAAATATGATAAACGGGACAGCGAAATGAAATCTAAATCTAAAAGGTAATCTTAGGCGTTAGAGTCGGATATGATGCATCATCCGAACGCATGGCACGATCATACGTAGAAACTTCTGCTCGTAGCCATGCGGTAACGAGTGCTATCTGAGTGTAATAGGGCGTTTCCCAAATGGTCACATCCGACTGGTCCCGTTATATCTGACATCGGTGCAATCACATTCATACAACGAAGACACACCTCCAGAAAGCGATCGATTGAAATGATCCCATGGTGGGCCTCGAAGTGCCCCCATCACAAAATAAAAAGCATATCATTTTCCTGTGGTCTGCCGCCGATTTTATTTTGTTTTCAAATATGTTAGGCCGTTTGTAATATGATTTTTCTTAAGATAAACAAAGAAGCATGCTCCACTAGAGTGAGAAATAAAATAGCTAATTCGCACAACTTCGTTTTGGTCTCGCGTAGACTCCCCCAGTCTTGCGCCTCGTGAAACTGACACGTCTGCATGTCTGAGCAATATTTGAATACAGATAATTTCATTGGCTCGTTTAAATGGGGCCGACATTTGACCTCATGCTTTGGGAACAACTTTCGAACTGGATTATCTCCCTCTAGATAGATGGCGCCGTGTGAAATACATGCCGAATCACAGCGGGAATCTAAGGGTAGTGTTTAGTGAAACGTGAAATGCCCTTAGCAATCTAAGATGGACATGATGGTTTAGTCACCTTCTCTGGGTGAGTGCCCCCTTGGGTACAATTATTTGACCCCATTAAAACGGTAACTCGGGTCATCCTCTTTCTCTCAATTTACCCTAAACGATGAGATTTTCATAGCATCTTTCATTCAAAGTAGCACATGGTCTCTCTGGTACCACATTATCCGCTTTTATCCTGGAATATAGATCTGAGATCCAGGCTAGTTCGCTATTGTCTGATTAAAGATATGGCGATGTAGTGAAGGCTTAACTGGGTATTAAATGGGCCTGTCCCGATTAGTTTGCACATCACCGTCTTATCATCGTGAACACATGTTTATGCAGCCAGTCAATTATATGAGGACGTTAATGGTGGGATTACCGTCAGTAAACACCTTGTATCGATTCCAATCTAACGTTCATTCATTACTCTAATACCATGTAGTCGATCAATCACTTCTGCATCCAGTCCGTCTTATTTACTTGATACGAAAATCTCCAGATAGTCAAATATACATGAACGTAAAGTCTGGTGTTTCTCCACAGAACATCCATGGGATGCCTACATGTGATTAATTGTCTGCCATTAACGCATATAAATTAGGAAAAAGATATTGGCAGTCAGCGATTGTCAATTCGCGTATCGCTTCCATGTATCTTGGAGTTTTCGATCCCACTCGTCCATGGCTTTCATGAAGACAGCGAAGCCTTCCAGAGTGCGGATGTTGTCCAGTAACTACATATATCATCTAGCCCGATCTAGCATGAATGGATAGAATGTGTTACTAGCATATATGTATAAAACATAAGACCATGATTTAATGAATCTGGAAACTTGGTCATCTGGAAATATTCACCAATTATGGTCGTACGGTGTCAAATCCTGGCCCCAAAATAACGGGGAAAATCCATCCAAATTGATAAGCCTTTCCGTGCCCTTCATTTAGTCTTGAGATTAATCACTCCCTGAACACCAATTCTCGGTCGTATTATTCATCAGATTGACTCACTGAGTAAGAAGTCAATGATTCATCATGGTAGACATTAGCAAGTGTCGTTTGCCTGTTGGAATATAACATACACGCAGTCGTGGACGATTCAACAGCAAAGCTTATGGAATAAACGAATCATTCAACAATTTTATGTAAGCAGAAAAATTGGTTTGTGTCGTTGTTCTTATATCTACAATTACTTTGTTGTGATCTAGGGTAAATTCCACATATTTTCTCCAACATATATAACTGCTCATTTAGAAATATCAAGAAACTGTTGAGAGGATATTTTATCAAGTTGAGAGGAAATCTCGCTGAGCACCACTCCCTCTTCCATTCTCATCCATTTTAATGATTGAATTTGCTGGATTGGCTAAATCTAAATTGATATAAACGAATAAATCAGACGGACAAATGGCCTCCATCACGCTTTATGATGGAACGCATGGGGCAGATTACGCAACCGCGGAAAACTTTCGCTTCTGAACGTGACACATGCAGCTATCTCGGAATTTTTAAAGAGGCTTTCGAGCCTCAGGGGGATACTGGGGTCATACTGTAACGGGATACACTCAGCCAGCGCTTGTACTAGATTGTAGCTAGAGAGATTTCACTTTAGCTCAGTCGGGGGAGGGGGATTTGGTTTAATTTCACACTCAAAGTTATTTCACTCATATGGTGACAGTCAATTTGAATCGTGGACCAGTTTGAACCATCGCCCGGCCGTCGGGAAGTAATATCTCAGTCGGTAGAGCGCTGGATTTGTTTGCAAGAGGTTGAGCGATAGAATCCCAGTTGTGCTTCTTCTCGTCCTTTACAGTCAATCAATCAATCAATCAATCAATCTATTGTTTTGTTCTAACTTGAAAAAGCATGGAGCACATACATCAGAAGAAGATACATAAATATACATGACGACTGTTAACTAATCAAATATTACATGTCTTTTATAACCTGTCGACCTCGTCTAATGAAAACACTCAGCTGAAGTAATGTCTTCTTATTACCATCAAAAAGCTCTTTGAAGTAATTTAGATCATCGTATCTTGTAAAGTATGCAGGTGTCAGGTCCATGCATCCTTAGATTAATTAGTGCTGTACATTCTGTTAAAAAATGAAACTCTGAAGTTTTTTTATCGTTACAGAAAGTACATAATCTCCTTTCCCTAGAGGTGTTGCTATATCTACCTGTTTCAGACTGTGGTGAATCTACACATAGTTACTCTGTCTCGTATTGACAATGCCTTGTGATAACCCTCGAAACAGAATTCAATCTTGAATACTTTGTAGAGATAACACTTTGTACTATCTATCACTAAGCCTAGTGTTCCACTCCTGTTTGAACTAACCACGGAGTATCAGATTTACAGACTTGATTACCCATTTAGTGTTGACATTTAACATGCCACACGTATCTAGTATGTTCTTCACGTGCATTATCCATGGTGAGGAATAAATTCCTCCCCCGTACATAATTTGATATATATTAGAACTAAGTTTAGTTCGTTTGCTTTGTATCAGGTTACAGCAAAATTGTATCTTTCTATGATGAATGGTTACCCTAGTGGGTACATACCTAACACACCATCAACTATACACACCATCAACTATACACACCATCAACTATAGCAGATACAGTTGATACCTTCAGTCCCTGAATGGGTACATACCCAACACACCATCAACTATAGCAGATACAGTTGATACCTTCAGTCCCTGAATGGGTACATACCCAACACACCATCAACTATAGCAGACATAGTAGATACCTTCAGTCCCGGAATGACAGATGGACATTTTCATTGAGACCAAAATTGGAATATCCCCAAATTTCAGAGTTATATAAAAGTATAAGAGATATAGGTATATCAAAAAGCTCAAGTTGGAGTTCTGTTGGTAGTTTATGCGTTCTACATATAAAAGTATACATTGCTTTGCGACCTTGCTCTGCCAGTTGCATTATACAAAATGCAAAACCTCCATTAAAAGCAAACTCACATTCCTAAATACTTAAAAAAAAATCTACACTTTCAAATGACTGTCCCATATAATGAAAATATATTGTGCCCTTCTCTCATTAAATATGACCATCATTGTCTTCATTACATTTACTACCAGTTTCCACTATTCACAATATAATCCCAGGTCATTAAGGGTATTTTGCAAACCAATCTTACTATCCGAAAAAATGACCATATCATCAGCGTACAAAAGTAGCATAACCTTAATCAAAGCATCAATAGTGTGCCATTCCAAGTCCACTGATGCGTTACCTTGGTTGCTTAAAAACGACTCAAGCTCAATGTCAAACAGCGAAAATAATTATATAGGAGAGAGATTCTCTCCTTGCCGTACACCCTGGGTACTACTAAATAATCAGAAATATGTCCATTTACTTTAACACAGGACTTTATATCTTCGTACATGTTCCGTATCACATTATTTTACCCTGCAGTAGTAATAATTTTTTCCATAAGCCCACTCGCCATATTGGGTCAAATGCCTTTTGGTAATCAACGAACGTACAATGGAGCTTTTTTCTTATCAAAGTACGACTCAATCAGACAATTACGAAAACATATATAAGGTCTGAAATTCCATAACCTTCTCGGAATCCAGTTTGGTTCTCAGATGACAGCTCATTTTCTACCACATAATTAGTCTATTACTTAGAATCCCAGTGAAAGCTTTACCGCAGTAGGATACTCACTTAACTATTGACTTGAGAAACTGCGAAGAGTAGAGAGTGACATCAATCTGTATTTTCGTATGCTACATGATATACGATATAAAATTAGTCCAGAAACTAGCTTGGCACATATGCTTAGTCAGTACCTAGAAATACAAGCATCATATCCACATTCAGTAGATAGCCTTCGTCCCAATTGTGTTTTCAAATTCTCTAGATGACGACTATACAACGAATATTTTGGATTAAGAATACTGATCAGCGATACGGATTTTATATTTTTGGAACATCATGATGTCTTGCCGGCATCATTGAAAACTGTTGACCACTTCTCTCTTGCATAAAACTAGCCTATGTTTATGTATACTATGATTGTCTTTTTGAATTTGGTGTCAATACATATATGGAATATGGAATAGGTCATTGGATTATAGACGCGGATATTCTTTAATGGACGACGTCTGAATTATAAATGACGGACCAGACGCTTGTAATTCAAATACATGAATTGAAGAAGACCCTGCATTGAATTACCATAAAATATATAAAAGCTGTTTTTCTATTATGAGAGTAATAGCTTGTTGTATTGTTGGAAAAATATTGTTGGTCAAATCCATTCTAGTACCAAGAAGTGAATACTACCATAAACGTCCAAATTATTGCCGAGTGAATCTTATATCAACCGTTCTCTATATATATTAGTTGGCCAAAGTGTGGATTACAGTAAAATACTCAAACATTTCTATAGCTTGCTGTGAATATGATATACAGTACGATATCGTAAAATGTGTCGATCTGGCAGTTTGAAGATCATGATATCTTAAATTGCCAAATTATATCCATTTCTATATATATATTCATATTCCATATAAGTGTAAGTATATGTTAAGCCCGTATATGATTGTCATCTTGTATTTCGGCTTTGTAAGGCTTGCCAATTAATTACCACATTCCACGACAAAATTAGCAGACAATCGAGATGCATGGATACATGGTGATCGACAGAAACGCAAAACATTTCGATCAGATCTATAACCTTCCGACCCGAACAATTACGGTACGTCTAAAGAGTCCCTTAGCGCACACCGAGTTGATTAAGAAACCGATGCATCAATTTTAGGGAAAACTAGTAAATCGAACCTATTTTTAGTATAGAATTTCTGTAGATAGAAAGCTTCAAAATATCCAGAAGACAGAAGCAAACCGATGTCGGGTTAATTAGTTTTCATATATAATGGCCCGTCCATGGATGGATGGATGGATGTACTTCAACCTTCTCGTAATCACGCTTCTGCATCTGACGCGGCGAAATTCTTTTGCGGACGACGGCTGAATGTTGAGTATTGAAAAAACTTATATTAGAGTCATACGAAAACCGGGATAATGAAATGAATTCTAGCTTTAAAAAAGTGAGCTAGGCATTATAGTTGGACAAGTGTTACCTCGATCGTTTGCCCGAGTGTTACCTCGTTTGCCCTAGTGTTACCTCGACCGTTTGCCCGAGTGTTACCTCGTTTGCCCGAGTGTTACCTCGATCGTTTGCCCGAGTGTTACCGTCTTTGGTAGCAATGTCAGCTGTAGATGAAGCATTTCTCATTCAGAGTAGAACGTGGTCTCTGATATTTCTTTCACCACATCCCCTTCCTAGCTGATCTAGGCATATAGATCTGGAGGGCAACCTAGTGCGCTCTTGTCCGATTAAAGATATGGCGATGTAGTAGTCGATTCACTGGACATTAAATGGGCCGCTCCGGTTAGTTCACTCATCGCCGTCTTATCATCGTGAACACATGTAAATGCGACCAGTCAATTATATAAGGACGTTAATGGTGGGATCACCGTCAGTAAACACCTTGTATCGATTCCAGTCTAGCGTTCATTCATTACGCGTACTATGTATACACTGTGTATGGTCCATGCTCTTACCATGTAGTCGATTAATCACTCATACTTCCCAGTCCGTCTTATTTACCAGCTACGAAAATCTCCAAGAATTCAAATATACACGTATATCGGGTCGGGTGTCTTCCCTTCAGAACATCCACGGGATGCCTATATGTGATTAGTTGGCTGACATCAAAGCCTATGTTGTGAATTTGATAAATTAGGAATACATCGATTTAGAAATTGACAGTCAGTGAATATCATTTCTCATATTACTTCCATTTAAATGAGGATGTTTGTTTGAACTCCACAGCTTCCTGACTGCGAAGGGTGACCAATATCACATAAATCATTCAGTCCATTACAGTTTATTAACCTCTCAAAAAAGGAAACACAATCACAAAATAAGATGAATGGACAGAACGTGGTATATATGTTTAAAACATAAGACCATGATTTAATGAATCTGGGAACTTGGCCATCTGGAAATGTTCGTCAATTATGGCCGTACGGTGTCAAATCATGACTCCTACATGTAACGAGAAAATCCATCCAAATTGATAAGCCTTTCCGTGTCCTTCGTTTCGTCTTGAGCTTAATCACTCCCTGAACACCAATTCTCGGCCGTATTATTCATCAGATTGACTCACTGATTAAAAGTCAATGGTTCATCATGGTAGACATTGGCAAGTGTAGTTTACCCGTTGGAATATAACATACCGGGCACACGCAGTTGTAGACGGTTCAGCAGCAAAGCGTATGAAGTAAGCGAATCATTCAACTGGCCGATACAAGACCCATTCAACAATTTTATGTAAGTAGACAAATTTATTTGTGTCATCGTTCTTATATCTATATCTTGTATGATCTCGCGTAAGTTCAATACATTTTCTCCAGCATTTATAACTGTTCATTTAGAAAAAAATTAAAATAAAATAAATAATAATTATAATTAAATCTCGTTTGCAACCCCCACCTAATCCTCCATTATAATCATTTAATTTACTATAACCACAAACAATCGACTTGCTCCTGCTATAAACATGCCAAACCTATAATATGATGGTGTGTCAGGTGATAGGCATCAGTCTCATTCAAAATGTAAAGCCTGCATGTGAGCTGGAATATGTCTTGATTTATCTTTATTCATATGTTATGTTACTAGAGTATTATTGATGGCACATGCATGCACTACTGTTTAGTGTCACCTCCAAAATTCCTCTCAGATCGACCGACAGACTGTAGTACTTTCTGTCTCAATCTGCCTGTGTTTGGAGTCTAAGGAACGCGAGACAATTTTGTTGAATTACGTCGAAAACTCGGAAAGCTCTCTGTTTCAACTAGCCTCGCCTGTCTGTGGCATGACTCACACCCAAATTAATCGATAACCCATGGACTCAGTGAAGATTCAATACGCAATCTTTCAAACACATTAGTAGTGTAAAAGTGGGGGTCTGGCACACTGTGGAGCTGCGGAGTTGTGACATGACATCATAAGTAGGTCGAGGTTAACACGGGGTCGAGGTCGTCTATTTATAGGACCGTAACTATATCTCGAGGGTGTGGTATTGTAGGTCGATGAACCGTCTATATATAGAACGAACAGTCGAGAAGAGATGTTCTGGATCGAGGACAGCTGCGGAGCAGTGACGGTGTTCGACCCTGTTATACTACACACGTAGTATCCTTACTAATATAAGATGCCTATTGGTGTTTTTCCTCCGAAAACTTCATTATAATATACTTGGTAAATAGACAGAATGTGTAATTGTACTCGTAAAAGATAGAAATTTCGTTTTTGAGCAATTTTTTTTTCTCTCTTCTATATCTCTAGAACGGGAAGACCTAAGGAGATGAAACTTACGCGGTTGAATACCGCCGTCTATCTAGTTCTATTTCAGCCTGCTTTACAACTTGCTGTGTAGGTGAAACTAGTTCAACATTTGCTGTTTCAGACGCATCTCTTGTACTGAATTTGTTAACCGAGTTCCTCGTACTTGCGAAATATTTTTATACTTTGGGAGAGGATGCTATCTCTTTACCTCACTCTGACGCGCGTCCTGCCTTGAGAAAGCTCTAACCTGGTCTACATAAAATTTAATACACATATCAGCATCGTCAACGTAGTCTACTGCCGACATGATGAAGCGATAGTAGTGACGATATGATGCGTTCGACGGTTTCACCAAGATTGCAAAAAAATAAGTTATACTCATGGTTTGTTGACGTTACTAATTTCAAATTCCAATACAGCGCAAAATAAAACAAGGAATTGACTTCCTCCCCCCCCCTCCTCCTCCTCCTCCTCCTCAATACATACGTTTAGTGCTCGTGAAGTTTATGCATTATTGATCTCGATCCCAGAGCCGTATATAGTCTGGTAACAGATGGTATTGATCATTTTGGACATTGGACCATGTACATACATACAGTATATGGTATCAATTAATGAATTACACGTAGATCACTGGTACTTCATGATATGTACAGCATTGACATTCGCTAATACAACGATTAAATTCTAGCTTCGAGTTTCATTTCGGCATTTCAAACTCACTGTTCTCTATCCCATGTAGCGAGATTCACTTTTGTAACTCCTCATTTTTCGCAGATATAGAGACTTTGACAAAATCTGTCTTATTTAGATTTTGACATCACTATGACGTAAGCCCACGATCAAATTTTGCGCGTAATCCAGGGCTATCCAACGGTCTAAGTTTCAACTCTATGACCCGTTCCGTTCCAGAGATATAGAGATTTTTCTAAAATCCGTCTAACTCATATTGTCACTATGACGTCATCATGGCGATCGAACGACGTTCCTTTCTCTTGGTATCCAACGGTGTAATTTTCATCTTCGTAGCCTCCCCCGTTCCAGAGATATAGAGATTTTAATGAATTTCGAAAAAAAATTGATTGAACATTTTTTTTCGCCAAAAACGAAATTTCTAGCCTTGTCGCCTAAAATTACAGATTCTATCTATTTACCAAGTATATTTTAATGAAGATTTTCAGGGAAAATACTCCAATAGCCATCTTATCATAGTAAGGATACTATAAGTGTGTAATACTCAGTGTGTAATACGGTCGAACATCGCCACAGCTCCGCAGCTGTCCCTGGGCTACTCCGTTCTATCTTTAGCCGATCTATTTCGCTCCGGAGCTCCGCACACCTTCCTCGGGCTATAACGTTGTATATTTTTATCGAGCTAGAACTCCGCAGCTCCGCAAGTAGGTCAACCGAAAGCCGCAAACTGGGTCGACGGGTACGCGAGCGAATACCGCAAACCGGGTCAACCGACGCGCGTGATCGATCAGTTTTTTCCTTCGCCTCGGGTGATTTGAGACGATGTCCTAAATAGGCGCCAGGAACACCTTTTCTTGACTGCTCGTTCTATATAGAGATGACTCATCGACCTCATTTGACGTCATGGTGACCTAGGACACCGAAACATCACACCCTCGAGCTATAAGTATGGTCCGACAAATAGACGTTCTCGACCTCGTGTTGACCTCGACCTACTTATGGCGTCATGCCCCAGCTCCACAGCTTCGCAATGTGCCAGAACCTTCACTTTTATACTACTCACATTACACGTATATAGATAACTTTGAAAAGGGGATTCCCCTTATGTACATGAACGGTTAACATGTACATTACACGTTTATTTGTTGACAAATTTTCGTTTTGGGTCTTCTCCTATTGCGTCATTGGCTATCTCCCAGTACCGCGAAATGAGGGCACATCCCAAAATGGGGTCTCCGGAGGTTCAGGTATATGTCAACTATATAGGCTTCAGTTTGCGCATTCATCTGGTGCTTGGGTAAAACTATTTCACGATTATGTTAGATATTTAAGAGCTTCAAAACATAAAATCATGAACGGTACATGTAATGATAGATAAGGCTTGTAACATTCGTGTGAACTCTTGCTAGACCCCTTCATGATCACCTCCCCTTCCCACGCCTACGCACGCCTAGGCAGATCTCGAGGATATTTGAACACTATGCTCAAACGGAATAGTTTTTTTTCTATGCAGATTGTTGCTGAACAATCAACGAAAATGTTTCATTACTCCATCAATTATATTTCTTTTCCACGTAAGATAAATAATATTTGCATAATGGAGCAGATTTTCTGAATTCTTGTGCTAATAGTATACACCAATCTGAGCGTCCTACATCAGTGTACCAGCGTCACCTTACAGTACGACCGCAAATGCGTGCGGTGCGCAACTTTCGGCGACGACGCCACTTTCGGTGATGACCTCTGTACACATCGTTGTGACTGTAGTTTTGTGACTGGTAAACATGGTGGAGAATGAAGCGCTTGGTCGGCGTCGGGCCTCACATATATCTGTTCTGAATAAGAAGAACCTGCATTCTATTAATTCTCCGTCGTTTGGACCGTTTCTTGTATCTCACGGTCAAATAGGCCATCACGTTCCATCAGATTATATGATAGGGCTATTACATCATCCCTTATAAGTATTTGTATCTAATACCGCTGGTGCTAGGGGCCGTATTGCCACGTCGTTTAAGATGTCCACATGAAAAGCTACATGTAAAGATTATGGACGCGGATATTCTCTAATAATGGACGACGGCTGGATTATGAATGACGGACTAGACGCTTGTAACAATAAACGCCTCCATTCAAAGTTTTCTCAGATTTTGTTATAAATATGGTACACTGACGGCAATATACGTCATCCAAGATATGGAGCTGTGTTTTCGTAAGTTGTGTGTAATTCAGCCTAACTTGCGGCTAGGGGGAATTTGAACATCATGTTTGTTACATCGGAAAAGTTACGACTTGGAAATTCATTTGAATGAAGAATATGGGCTAGTGAGAATGATATAATGTAAAGAACATCTTGATGTCTTGCTGGCATCATTGAAAACTGTTGATCGATTCTCTCTTGCAGGAAACCATCTTGTTTGTTTTTCATTCCTTGCATATTTGGAATTGGTGCGGCCATATGGACGACGGCTCGGATCTGACTCCCGTAATCAAGATATGGATCAATGTGAAAGCAAGCCTACCTTGAATATGTGGCTTGAATCAATGGAGGGAGGTGATAGGGTCGGATTTATTGTTTCTTGCGGATTGATAGCGGTTTCGGGTATATTAAAATAACCTATTTCGCATTGGTTGTTGAGACTAGTTCTAATATTCTAGTATATGTGGACTATAGAAGGAACTTGGGCAATATTGTGTAGATCATATTGGTCGTTAACAGCTATGCATGATATTGTATTCAACGAATAACTGTGCTTTTGCATAATAATAAATATTATATGCAGTATATAGACTGACGGGGAATAGGTGGGGGTCATTTAAATCACAGGAATATGGTGTATTTTGAAACCCTATAGAGTTCTACAGGAGAGTAACCATCATAATAAATGGATGCTGACCTGCATGGGTTGTAGATTTTAGGGGGCATAAAAAAGTAATGTTTTTCGACGTCTTAAGACATGTACATGAAATTATGCATTACAAGACGTCTTAATGTGTCTTAGGCATGTCACCAAGACACGCTTCATTTTCAGCCCCAGTGTCTCAAGGCATCTTAAGACCAGGTTGAAGAATACTGTCAAACCGACAGAAATTATTGAATCATTTTACGACAACGGAGTGAAGCATATCAGGTATTTACTTTGAGGAAATACAATCGTAGCGTACAATATCTGTAGTGCTACGTTCTCCTTAACCCGAAGCTATAGAATTTTTTTACATCTCCATGGTGTTCAAATGAACAGTCACAATCAACGCGTGACTGAGATACATACTCTGACTGAGATACATACTCTGACTGAGATACATACTCTGGATAATGACTTCATTGAAAACAGTTTAAGGCTTCTCTCTTGTAAGAAACCATCTTGCCTTTTATTATTTTTATTTCATACACAGTTTGAATCGGTGCTAACTGTCATATGAAAATAAGTCTCTCGATTATTGACGCGGATATTCTTTATGGACGACTGCTGAATATTGAATGTCGAATCTGACGCTTGCTATTTAAAAAATAACTTTCTAACGGGCTGATAACATGCTCAAACACGTTGGTCTAGCTCACCATCAAAAGAGCTGGCTCTGAAACTCCGACTCAATCAAGGATATCGGAGAATCCTTTCACGATGATAGAGGCCCAGCGGGTTTCGGGAAAACATCGTGGTTTCTGGAACATTGTGTGGTGTAACAGATAATGGCAGTCCGTCTGTGAAAGTACAGGTCTGGAAACATGTGAGCTTTATTTGTGTGCATTACGCCGAGCCCAACCAAACCAATTCAGTTTCCTTGAGAGTGGGCCCTATCGGAGGGAGTTCACATCACACGAATTTGTCCATTTTGCATGTATATTTAACGTAAAATTTCTTTCATTGAAGAGAGGGAAGAGAGGCATCTCGGAAAGCCAATCCAACCTGTTAGCACATCGTTCTGTTAGCGCATCGTTCAGTCTACAGCGTCTTAACAGTATCATTCACGTTCTCGGCGCAGCTTGTGTAAAGCCGTAAGATACTGCCACCGATCTAAATCTTGATCTAAATCAGGATCAAAATTCCAAAGTCAACGTCTTCAAATCAACGCCTCCAAATTTTAAGATCACTATCTTCAACATAGACATCTTGAGAGTATCGATGGGCGTCTTGAGATTATAGATTGATATTATCGATCGACGTTTTAAAATGATCGATCAACGTCTAGATAATGTTGATCAACGTCTTGAAACCAATCAACGGCATGGCAGAAGTGACGCCATCACAGAAGGTAGCGTCACCGCCGAATGTGACCACAAACACGGAAGTGGCGTCATTGCACACATGAAGCCCCTTGCCAGCACGTGTCGCTGGTGTAGAACGCCCAATTTGTTATCTACTGATAATTAATCTCTGTTAACTCTATGACGCGAGTATCAAGTTTGATTAAACTATTATAGTTTGACAAATAAAACTGGACCGTCGTAGAATTAATAATAATTCCTCCTCGCAACCTCAACACACACCTGGTTACGCCAGTGGCTGATCAGACCGCAACACTATTCTGACATAATCCACAATCGTTTACTTCACATATCATTTTAAGGCATTATTTCTACGTGGAATCTTAGGGTTGATCCCTCAAAAGAAATTTTCAGGTTTCATTTGGGGGGGGGAGGGGGGGACCCTTCAGACCGCACCGCTCCGCTCCGCCCCGCCCCGGTTGATCCGTCATTGAAACCAACAAATAATAACTGGGTAATTGTGGTTAATATCGATAACTTCAAACAGTGTACCCGGGTATGTAGACTGCTTTGAAACATTGTCGACAGTTTGTGCTTATGTCACGGTATACATGTTATAGTGACCCATCATTGAACGATTTTATCAAAAGTTTTATCGGTCAGTTCACGAGACAGGAAGAGCTTCTTTCGTCACGGTAACGGTAGTGAATTCATAACTCGAGGCCACAATAGTGTGTTCCATTTAGATACCGTAATCATTCATTTCCAGATTTGCCTGCGGTATGCATGTCAAATCAGTCTATAATATAATGATACTGGCGCACTATATCAGTCCGTGCTGAGACAGTATGATGAATTTCCAGTCACATATCCTGTCATTTTGACCGGGAAGTGGAGGAAATGGAGTAGGAAGTTCGATAACTGAGCAGGAACAGCACAGACTGAAACAGGATCCGTCCCAATAGCCAGAACTCTTCACCAACGTGGATCCAAGTGGTGTTAGGTGACCGACGGGTTAAACACGTCCATTCGAATTAATAACAAGACAATATGTGCAATGGGTTGGTCCCTCCATATTTCCACCTATCAATTGCTCAATCGATCATTCGATCAATCTTTCAAAAGTCTGGTATATAAGCGGATGAAAGTTTCCCTGTTTTAGATGCAGGCGATGGGACTGTTAACGTGTTACTATGGCGATATTTGCCTCTTTCTCTCAGGAAGCAATGCTAATGTTATGAATTAGCTCTCTTATCGTTAAGGGCAGGCCTTCTCCTGGCGTTTTCAATTACCGTACTAGTATTTAGTCTGAAAGGGGATGGGAGGGCCCCCCACACACTTCCCCACCACACACTTTTTGGGACCGCAATGTTATAAGTCCTATCTTAGATAGCACCAGTGCAACATTTAACATGGCCGGTATAGTGTTCAGGCCCCCCCCACTTTCAAATGTGCTCCTCGGCTCCTGGTATAAGTTCATGCGCCTGGATGAACGAGAATTCCTCCACAGTAGCAGGACTGTTACATTGTGGATGTTTCTAGAACATAGAGCTGACGCAAGCTTGTATACGTACTATTATGTGGGTCAACCACTTAGAGCTTTCTGGAAGGCTATTGTAAATTGTATCTAGGTCAGATGATGCCGTAATGGTGTGTATTCTGGAAGCTTCTTGATTGGCAGAATGATCTGGAAGGCCTCATCATTCAGTCATTGAGGAGGGAATTCAAACTGGCTGTTTATGTGGGTCTTATACTGTGTTACCTTTGCCTGTAACTACGGGCTGCTGGATTATTTACTCCTGTGTATTAACTTTTGGCTGCTGCATAATCTACGCTATTTGTTAACGGCTATCGGATATTGGACATTTACTGGGACTGCGTACAACTGAGCAGTGTTGGATTACCATTATACAGAAGAGTGATTTGTGCGCGTCAACAATGACTGCAAAGTGTACACCGGTATAGCATTGAACAGTAAGACTATATTTCACAAATTTATTTGTTGTATTAACCTTACTTAAATTGTATATGATTTTAGTATTGTAAATAAATATTTGTTTGCTAATCCTTGACTTCACACGTCTTTCTGTTACGGTAAAAGCTGACGTAACAGAAATTGGGGGCCTGTCGTCCGGGAGGATTTGTTTACATTATTGATCAGCTGGCAGCTTTGCAACATAGTTCTAAATTGATACAGCTTTACAACATTGTCTAAATTTGTGAAGCCAGGGAGTACACAATCAACATGTCATTTGACCCAGCACAGTTTGCCTTAGAACATAGTCAGAAGGTATTTAAAGAACTACACAAAGAGGATTTGTTCGCGCTGTGTAAATTCCTACAAATTAAAGTTAAAACATCTTTGAGAAAGCAAGAAATTAAGAAACTCATTATTAAACATTTTTGTTAGCAAACAAATTTGGGATGTAAGTGATTTTGATTTAACTGAGGAAACAGCTGATGATTTGTAAATAAGGAAATTAGAATTGCAAAGTCAGCTGGAACTAAAAAAATTAGAATTAGAAAAACAGGAAAGAGAGAAAGAAAGAGACAGACAATTAGAGAGAGAAAGGGAAGAAAGACAGTTTCAGTTAGAAATGAAGCATATGGAATTACAGTCGCAAACAAGTCCTCCAAATACGTCTCGTCCCACCATTTCAGGAAAAAGAAGTTGATAAATATTTTCTGCATTTTGAGAAAATTGCTAAAAAATTTAAACTGGCCAAAAGAAAATTGGAGTTTTCTTCTTCAAAGAGTTTTGATCGGAAAGGCAAGGGACATTTACACTCAATTGACGGTAGAGCAAACATCAGATTATGATACAGTGAAGGATTTAATCCTTAAAGGTTATGAATTAGTTCCTGAAAAGTTTCATAGTTGTGAAAAAGAAAACTCTCAGACTAGAATTTGCTCGTTCAAAAGAACAGTTATTTGATAGGTGGTGTGCCTCGGTTAAAATTGAGTAACACATTTGAAAGCCTTAGACAGCTTATGCTGGTAGAAGAATTTAAAAGGTGTATCCATGGTGATATTAGACCATTTCTTGATGAAAGGAATGCCAACACTTTAGATCAGGAAGGACGTTTTTCTGACGAAATACAAGCGTCTAGTCCGTCATTCATAATTCAGCCGTCGTCCATTAAAGAATATCCGCGTCCATAATCCAAAGACCTATTCCATATCCATACAACAGTATTGGCACCAAATTCAAAAAAGACAATCATAGTATACATAAACATAGGCTAGTTTCCTGCAAGAGAGAAGCGGTCAACAGTTTTCAATGATGCTGACAAGACATCATGATGTTCCAAAAATATAAAATTCGTATCGCTGATCAGTATTCTTAATCCATAATAATCGTTCTAAAGTCGTTATCTAGAGAATGGTGTATCTCAGTCACGCTTTGATTGTGACTGTTCATATGAGCACCATGAGGATCTTGAAGTGCATGGGTTCATACGGCCCCTAGCCCCGGGTTAAGCGGAATTAGACACAAGTTACGAAACGTAACGCCATAGATACGTTCTGACACACAAATTATCATTTGTCAATGCTGTTAAGCCAAGTTCATTCCAGTATAATCTCTCAGGTAACAAACCCAGTTCTTTCTCAGGGCCTACAACTTTTAACCCCAGTTACAAAGGTCAAAGGTCAAACACAAAGTCTCAGTCACCCACTTTTAACACTCAAAATAAATCTCCCGTTTGCAATTATTGTAAGAAGGAAGGTCACTATATGGCTAATTGTTTTAAATTGAAAAGAAAACAACAAGATCAAGCCTTTCAAAAGCCCAGTGCTTTCCTCACTTCAAGATCTATACCCAAGTAGGTTAGTGACGTTCATAGTGTATATGACGTTAAGATGGCCAGGGAATAGTGTATATGACGTTAAGATGGCCAGGGACACTATTCCTATTAGTTCTATCAAGGATAAGCTTGACAGTTTTTCAAATCCTGTTATGGAGAATTTTTAACCATTTATCCACAATGGTTTTGTGTCACTTTCAAGTGATTTGTCTAATGCTACTCCTGTGAAAATTTTGCGAGACACGGGCGCGTCCAAGTCTCCTTTGTTGGCAGATACTTTGCCGTTTTCTGACTCTTCATCTGCAGGCAGTAATGTCCTGATTAAAGGGGTAGATTCTGTAAATTATACACCCGTTCCGCTCCATAACGTTTATCTGTCTTCAGACTTGATTTCTGGGCCTGTTACGGTGGGTATTAAAGGTAGTTTACCTTTTGAGGGTGTTCAACTACTTCTTGGAAATGATCTTGCGGGAGATATGGTCGGGGTTAACCCGAATGTAACTGACAAGCCTTGTTTAGATCAGATCCATGATCCAGTTGAAGACGAAATTCAAAGTTTGTATCCTGCTTGTGCAGTTACTAGAGTCATGAGTGAATTGGCGTCATCGATGACGTTTGTTTGGCCTACTCTTTCGTGTGTTTAAATTATGATGCTGATAAGCCACATTTTGATAGCAAATTGGGATGTTCTAATGACAAAATTTCAAAATCACGGCTGATTAGTGAACAGCATAGTGACAAGGACATTAGTAGTAGGGTCTACTGAAATCCACGCATATTTCACCCGGATGTAAAAATGACGTCACTTCCGGTTTGGGTGAATGGGGCGTGACCTTTGGACATGTCCAGACTTGTCTGTGTCTCTCCGTGTCATGGGTTTTTTCCCCACAATGGCGTTCACTTCCGACTATATTAGGTCAGGTCCGTGGGAGGGGATGTGTGGGGTTAAGAATGGCGTTCACCTCCGTGTCTTTTCGGTGAAGGCGTACCGAGAGATGTAATGGCGGACTAGACCCGGAGAATACCGAAGAGGCCTGGCCGGTTTGAAGTCCGTGAAGATGTAATGGCGGTGACATGGAGGTGACTACCCAAGTTGACCGGAAAGACCCGAAGGTGAACGCCATTGTGGGAAAATGGAGAATACGTTGACCGGAAAGTCCCGAAGGTGAACGCCATTGTGGGAAAATGGAGAATACGTTGACCGGAAAGACCCGAAGGTGAACGCCATTGTGGGAAAATGGAGAATACGTTGACCGGAAAGACCCGAAGGTGAACGCCATTGTGGGAAAATGGCGAATACGTTGACCGGAAAGACCCGAAGGTGAACGCCATTGTGGGAAAATGGAGAATACATCGAAAAGGCACACGGAGAATACCGAAAACACCCGAATGTCACGAAAAAACGTATAAAAGGGGCGATTTTTAGTGGTTTGGTGCATTCATTGGACTGCCAAACGGAGCTCTCTCACCTGGCTGCCTGCCAGACCAGCCAGCCTGACCAGCCTGCCTGCCTGACCAGCCTACCAGCCTGAACCACTCTGGCGAGAGGAGCTACTTACTGGAGCCTCACTGGAGCATGAGACGTGGAGAAGATTTTCATTTTACCAGTGCAACTTCACCAGCCTATCTCACCATAGCAGCTACTGACCAGCCTGAGCCCACAGTCATGGAGTCATCCCAGCGAGCTAAGCTTCAACAGCACCGTGTTCGCCACATTGATGAGATGCAGCATGTGGCCGAACTATGTGATCTGCTTATGGTGGAAAACATAATCCTTAAATCCGGTGTCGAAGATATCATGGCGCAGAAGACCACTTCACGACAAAACAGAGCCCTCATCGACGATCTACTGCGCCGTGGCCCCTATGCATTTTTAGCCTTCGTGGAGGCGCTGAAGAAGACGGGAAATGAAGAACTAGCAGATCTACTTCAAGCCCAGGATTCAGAAGATAATATCTTAATCATGGACATCGCCGAAGAGCGTACAGCTACCAAACGTACGCACCAAGAGTCCGGTCTACCTGCCAAACCCGGTGCACCACCCAAACGGCCCCGACTAACACCTTTAGAAATACCTCAGCAAGTGCTTCAGCCAGTGCCCCAGCAAGTGCCTGAGCAAGCGAAAGAAGAGGTGCTACTTCCTATGTCTGTGCAGGAGATCAATGACATTATCCAGCAGGCCTACCAGGCGGCCCAGACGAACACTTGGGAGCTCTCTCCCTATTTAACTGTGAGTGTCAAAGAAGAGGAAGTACATTTTAACGCACCGGCCTGGGACGACAAACCACCTAAGCATATCGCCTTGACGTTGGACACCTGGATAAGAGTACAGGCCATTGATTACGCCGTCGATGCGGTCATTGACCACCAGGGGAGTGACGAAGCGAAATTTTATGTGGGTGACGACATCTTTGTCACCTGTTCTACATTCAACAACATGCTCCTCGTGCATATTCGGAAATGGAAAATGAGGTCAGATACGCAAAAGCGTATTCCTTGTTCTCAGGGCGTCACACTGAAAATACCTGCGTGGCGAAAGCTGCAG
>JAVTVY010007259.1:0-48548 GCA_036873755.1 Hanleya hanleyi | reverse complement strand
AAAATTTATACGCTGTGAAAGTGAGAACAGATTGATGATGGACACCCTCCCTTCTCAGGCTTGATATAGGGTTAAATCGACCAAATTCTTTCATGAAATCTAAATAAGGGGAAACTAGTACGCTCAGATATCTTTGTATATTATACAAAATAACAGAACGTTTGCTTTTTCTGTCATAAAGTTTGCATAAACAGCTATTTTCCTGTTCATGGTGCCTCTTCTGGGTTTTTTTTGGGGGGGGGTGTTTTTTTTTGTTTTTTTTTGTTTTGTTTTTTTGCTTTCATAATGTGACCCTCATTGGGCACCAAATGACCCCTGTGACACCCTTGCGCGGTCTGAGAATGTGCCACCACCCAATCTAGGTAAACCAAGATGGTAAATCAGGGGAATACTATTCCATAATATTATATCTGAGTTTGCTGATATTGGACCACCACCTACCTGAGAGTACTTGGGGACATATATGTTGATGAAAAGTATCTCTTCAAAAGCAACAGTTACTCTCTAAAAACACTTGAGGACTCGAGGCCAGGGGAATAGGCTCAAACTATCGATATTTTTTTCTTTGCATATTTCAAAAGTTGAAGAAAAAACCTACCAAGTGTTTCTGTTATTTTCCTTAAAAAATGTTTGCAAACGTGAAATTTTAGCTCTCAAAAATTCACTGTCTGTGGAAGAACTCTGCCCTGTGGGGACTAGCGCGCATTACTCACAGTCGGTGTTATCGCCTGCTGTGACTTCGCACCTTGGCTAATTACTTGTCACTGCAATACACACAATTCGCACGCTGGGCTGATTTATTATAATTAGTTGTTTTTCTACTACATTCATGCCAAAGCCGCCATCGTTTACAAAATATTGAACAGGAAATTATATGGTCTATCTCAGTGTTTTCGCGCCACATGACAAAATAAAAAAATACAAACACACTGCTCAGGTGGTCAACCATTTCCGGAAAGCATGTGGTATATGCAGATATATATATTGCGAATTTGCTTAATGTTTTTCATAATATCTCACTTGACATTCTATCAACATATCTTACTTGTCAACACAATCATGGGAAGAAAACGTTACAAGATTAGTAGGACACGCATGCAGGCAAAAAGAAACTTTGATAAACATTATTACGCGACTCCTGCTGTTCGGTCATATATACCTCCGATTCAGTATTACTTCATACTGCATTATCGCATTATACATGCGGCAAATGTAGAAAGTGAGGTATTCATTCAAAATAAATACTTTACGTATTCACCATTGTACATATAATTATAAAAAAGGCAAACATTATTCCCGCAAATTGTATACTTTCGCGATAATAGTAAAGTTTTTTAACTCCACACTGGTAATGGCCGCTGCCAGTTTTTTCCCGTTTGAGGTCTGTAGACTGACCAGTTCCTTTTTCTTCTCTTTCCTTGAGCTAGACCTTTTTCAGTCGGCAATTAAATGAATGTCCAATTGCCGCAAATCACATCTCTGTAAGTCTTCTATAGAATGCTCGACGTCTACTCGATCACCCGCGGTGAGGGATTTCGGAAAGCGTGAAACTGACTGATTCCAGCATAAAAATTCATCTGGTTTTCTACACTTTCTCAAAATATATTGTTCCAAAGTGATTAAAGAACGTTTGGTCTATAATCCCTATATGTTGTGTGAGAATATTGTGTCATTATCATGAAGTAGCGGATAATAATTACAGAATATCATCTGAAAAGTATTTTTGTTTACGGTCTATATCCGACATATTGTTTTACACAGCTGGTACATACAAACTTGCTAATAACTTCTCTATTTTTCATCCGATCATGTCAATTTTTTCAAAATGTTGCTTTGTTTTGAAGTTATTGGAACTTGAAATAGACTTTCATTTTGTTTAAAAAAATAAACTTTACAACGCTCTCAAACTTTTTCTAAGAGTTTAAAAAAAAACTGAGACACATTTGTTTGGTTTGAAAGGTTTATTATCACCATGCAAAATCTCGGACTCGTTACCTGTAAAATAATAGGTGAAATTAGCGATATAAAAAAGACATTATTTTTTTTATATAGCTGTTTTCTAACTGCAACAAAACCGGTGAAATAAACGTAAGAATAAAATTTTTACTTTATTTGGAACGCCCGAATTGTGATCTTTCCAACCATATAAAACATGTATATGTATGTGAAGTGGTTGTGATGAAATGAGACAGAATGCACGAGGGTGTCTAGTATCAGGCGCTACCCGGGGCCTCGAATCCTAAAGTGAACTGTTCCACTCAAGTTTGAGTGAAATGTACCTGTTCACTAAACTTGGGTTACTTTTCACTCAGCTTGAGTTAAAACCACTGAAGTTCACTCAACTTGAGTGGGATCAATTTCCACTCTTATACTTGAGTGAATATCACTCAAGTTGAGTGCATTTAACTAAAGTTGAATGAAAAGTAACTCAAGTTGAGTGAAAATCTCACTCAAGTATTGAGTGGGATCAATTTCCACTCTTATTTGAGTGAAATTTCACTCAACCTTTTTTCAGAGAGTATGAAATCTTTCTCTCGGAAAGCAATGTAGATACAAGTTAGTGAAATGTATCTTTTGAAAGCAACAATGTTGATACAGGTTAATGAAATGTACCCCTTGAAAAGCAACAATTTTGATACAGATTAATCAAGTGTATCTCTTGAAAAGCAACAATGTTGATACAAGTTAATGAAATGCACCTCTTGAAAAGCAACAATGTTGAGAAAGATTTATGAAATGTATCTCTTGAAATGCAACAATGTTGATACAGGTTAATGAAATGTATCTCTTGAAATGCAACAATGTTGATACAGGTTAATGAAATGTACCCCTTGAAAAGCAACCATTTTGATACAGATTAATCAAGTTTATCTCTCGAAAAGCAACAATGTTGATACAGGTTAATGAAATGTATCTCTTGAAAAGCAGCAATGTCGAGAAAGATTTATGAAATGTATCTCTTGAAAAGCAAAAATGTTGATACAGTTTAATGAAATGTATCTCTTGAAAAGCCTTGATACAAGTTAATGAAATGTACCGAAAAGCAATAATGTTGATACAGGTTAATGGAATGTATCTTTTGAAAAGCAACAATGTTGATAAAGGTTAAGGAAATGTACCTCCTGGAAAGCAACCAATTCACAATAATATCAGCTCTATGCCTATTCCAGCAATCCCACAGATTTCTCAACAAATACCTTCTTCGGATTGAAGCGAAGCCCCTCTTTCCTGATCTTCTCATACAGAGAACCTTAAATTGAAGTCGAACCACCCCTCAACAAATCCTGGCCTCGGCCTGATACCGTACATTACTATTTAGCTCTGGTTGGGCTCTTTTCTATTCTGAAAAAGGCCCCGCCGTACGGTAGCTAATTAATATTTAGATACCGGGTGTTTATTAAATATATATTCTGAACCCTGATAAAACTCTCAACTGGAGTGGATAATGTGGTTTTTGTAAATGATTTAAAAGAAAATTCTTTCATTTTCATGAATTTTCATAATGCTCTGAAAATATCCCATTCATAAACTGCACTGGATTTGTTCTGTGGTTGAACTTTGAGTGATTGATTCGAGTAAAGTTCAAGTCATATCCCGTGATGCCTCAAACTTCGGTCGTTCTTAATTGTCCGATGTTAACCTCTGATGCTCTTTATACAATATGATTGCAGTGTATTGTTGTTTCTTTAGAAAAATATACTCATGGCACATAGTTTTCTGAATGACTGTGCTCGTAAATAACTCGTAATAAAGATCTGTAAATTCATTTCGTTTAAAAAGTTTAAAATTTGTCGAGAAGTTAACATGTCCATTTTCGTGGAGGAATATTTCGCTCTAACGAGAATATCCGGAATATACCGAATGTAAGTTGATCCAGCCGAGTTCGGGTGGCATGGCGGCTGTGGATGCTGCATTGAGGTCGGTACGGGAAAGCTGCAAAACTTTCCTGTTTGTGGGCGAGAGGGGCATGATGAAGGTTGCACTTATTGTTGTGCTGATTGTTGGAGTTTTGCAGGACTTCTCTGTCGCTCAAATTGGACGGTTTAGCTGTTACGATCAGCAGGGACGTGCGAGGCGTTGTATGCCATCGTTCGAAAATGCAGCTTTTCGTCTGCCCGTCGATGCTTCCAACACATGTGGTGGTAGTAAAGTGACAGAATATTGCCTCCAAACGGGCGTGACGGGGGCAACCACGTCTTGCCAGTATTGTGACGACCGGGTGCCGGGCCTGGCTCACCCGCCAGAACATATGACCGATTATAACACCTATTTAAATTGGACTTGGTGGCAGTCCGAAACTATGTTGGAAGGTGTTCAACACCCACAAACAGTGAACATTACGCTGCATCTTAGTGAGTATAAAGTTTGACCTACCCGACAGTGTCCGCTTACAATGTATGTGGTTAAAAGTTGGCCTTTGATTCTATCAACAAATCAAGGACACCAGTTCTTAATAAGTTTGGCTTATGAAGGTGCACAATTGCTTTTAGCGCTAAACATTTCAATGTTTATTGTTGTGGTTTTTACTAAGCTCTGTTCAATGAACTTGAACTTTGTGGGGAGGCCAGCCTATAGAAATGCCTTGGGGGCAGAACTAGAGAAGATATCTAACCTAACCCACATGTCATTGACCATGATGTATTAGTTTGTCTCCATTTATCCTTTTAGCATCCATGGCCATTTTATTAGTTACCGGTACCCATGTGTTCGTTATTTTTTATTTTTGTGAGTGTTGATGCAACCAAAGTTTTGTCATAAATCAAATAATATCAAACATTGCTTTCAGATGGGGCTTTCATCTATGCTTGGTATGACATATAATTTCACATTGATGCTATTAGCATGTAATATTAATAAAAAATTTCCTACAGATACCTTAGAGTGATGTAAAGTGAGGAACAAGTAGTTAGGGATATTTAAAGCCTCTTCCAGGGGCCACAATTCAATTCTTGAGACAGCAATGTTATTTGTTCTAAGACTTAGATGGCATTTAACATGACCGAGTTCAGCCCCCCACTTTCAGATGTGCTCCGAGGCCCAATTGTCTTCACACTTCAGTTGGTAGAAATAAACCTTCCAGAGGTTGCTATTGTCTGACAGTTCAAACGAGAACCCACCTGACAAGTTCTTTCATCTGTCTTTTGTTTTACTTGTCTCAATCGCTTTTCTTCGTCAGGAAAAAATTTATTGCTGGGCTATTGGGGAAATGTCAGTAACCTGACATGGATTACCAGTTGATCAATCAAGAAGGAAGCTCAGATAAACATCCTGAGAAAAGAAAACCCCAACTTCAGAAAAGAATTCATATGCGAGGCCATATGCAACTTCATATACTTTGATGGCATTTCTCAAGAGTAAAATTCTCGCATCGAACATGTTGAAATCAGTAACATGATTACGCCAACCTCATTTTGCTCAACAACCTGAAAATCACATCAAATCTGATAATAGACATGATGGAAATTTTTCAAGATTGGTGAAAATAATATGCTCGGATCTTATGGAAAACCCGTCAGGGGAGGTAACTCGCTTGTTTGAATATTCTCACACATGGCCGCTGAATAATGTTGTCCCAAATCTATTTCAAATAATGAGTAATGAATAATGAAAAGTAAGACCCCGCCCACATAGCTTTTTGAAAAACTGCCTTAGAGGAAAGCTGTCAGTAAATTCTTGTCCTCTTTCACTTTAAATTTAATTACTGGCAGGGTGACATTTTATTAGAACACTTACTGCAGGAGTTCAACCCACATACCACAGTCTCATAAACTGACATTTATCAAAGACAAATCCATGTTACATCCTATTCAATTTACATCTGGGGGTGGATAATTCACTGATTATGTATGTAACCTACTTTATATGTCAACTTGAATGTAGATTTCTCAACATTACATGTGCACAGCCTGTTTCAATTAAGTTTATTATGCATTGTAGGCATATCCTTTGAACTTTAAAGAACTTCTTGCTCAGTCATATCCATGGAACTAATGATAAGGATACAGAATCAGAATCATATTATTGCTCCATTTCGTCACAAGGACTATTGGCAAAGTTAAAACTAAAATCGTCAATACAAACTAATACACTAAAACATAGAATATATATTGGGAAAAATAAAGATTACTACAGTGTTTGGGGGAGTTCCGAATCACGGGGAGTTGCGGATCACTTTCCTAATTAATGCCTGATATTTCTTGAAGTAAAGTATCCGATTAAAACTTTCTAGGTTTATTGGAACGTCTGTTTCCGTGGACTGAAATGAATGTCAAACAACCGACCTGCATTGTTTCTTTTCTGGTCAATTCGGTAACGTAATACTTCCGGTACTGTGCAATGACAAATTGACATTGAGTCGAAAAACACGTGCGATTTTTCTAGTAGTGAATCTGCGCGAAATAAGGCGGGTTTAGGCGGTATATTCAGTATTTATTTAAGTGACAGAATCTTGCTAAATGGCCAAACAAAATATCTAGTGATTTGCGATAAATGTTAAATGACCAGCATTGTAATATAATGGCGCTATAGAGATGTCAATTCCGAATCAACGAAATAAGCGCCGTTTATAACTTGAAATCGGTGAATAAGGGACCGTCTCACAACTAATACAACAGGTGTAAACTGACTTTAAGGAAGATTGGTCAATCCATGGCATTGTAACAAAAAAATGAATCAATGACAATATCCTTGTAACCGGAACTATGTACGCGAATCACTCCAAACCTTGGTGAACAAATCATTTTCTCGATATTACATCATTATATTCAATAATTTCAGACATATCTCTTACTCCAATATAAAAAGTTTTATATAAATAAAATTGTTTATCTCTGAGCGAGGTTTCTACGAGTTCAATAACTGAATGTCCCTTTATTTATTAACACTATCTGGTCTGGAAGATTTGGGGTGTATCGCAGGTGAGGGGTGGGGGGACCTATATATTTTCGCTATCCATAAGGCTAGAGCGCTGCAACATAACACACAGTATCTTTTGTTCAAGCTCTACCCGAAAGAGTAACAACGTTTAAGATGAACGCTATGATGACGTCGAGTAACGTCCTCTCGGTAGCCATTTGTCGACTATTTTTTGGGCCGATTTTTCGAAATTTTAATTCCCGATTTTTCTTTCATAAACTACCAAATAAAGTAGAGAATAACTACTTTTGCCCAAATAAAATACTTTCTAGTCCTTTTAGGTCAGAAAAATTCGAAGAAATGGACAGAACTGGCTGAAAAAACGAATTTCTGAGATACCACACGGCCGCCTTTTGAATTTACCCATGATCCTCTGCTCGGCCCAGGCCTAAAATGACCCCAATATGATAAGCTTTAATGTCACGAAGTTCCCGCTTCCTCTGTTTTGTCGTTTTGGAGCAGTACAGGAAAGTTCACTAGCCCACCCTCCATGATTGTCAGACATCGTATCCTAAAATGTTCTAAAAAATAATTAAATTGAGATTACAATGCAATTTTGTAGGCTCGCTCCAAGATAAATATACTTCAGAACATTTTCGACGCTAGATCTGCGTGTCATTTGTGCCTGTAACAGTTCGTTAACAGGGCGGGGAGAATTAAGGCAACATTGAAATCTTCACCGGCCTATGGATGATTAGCAGGTGACCCCTCAAGCCAATAAAAATTCCATTCTCAGTGCCTGTAACGGCCGCTAGATGGCGTGATCCGCAACTCACCAAAATGATTCGCAACTGCCCGCGCTGGTGCACTGAAGCGGAGGTTATTTTCTCATCGATTGACAAGTCCGATTGAAGATTTTTTTACATACAATTATAGCCGAAAGATTTCCCTAGAATAAAAGACCAGCAGTCGCTCTCCCCTCGTAAAAGAACGAGCGCTAGCAGTCTGGATGTGAAAAATGATTCGGAACTCCCCCAAACACTGTAGCTATTACAACAAACAATATAAGCAAACAATACACACACACCTCCCTACACAGTGGACTGGAGGATGAACCCCACATTTTTTATGTTTACATGACAAACCTTAACCCTAGCAAGCCTGGGGGGGGGAATGTTCACCAAATACTTCCAGACATTTGTCAAGAATTATCTGGCATTTGTAATTAAAATTAAAGTAAACTGTCTGGAAACAGCAGGACAGTGACCAATTTTCTGCCCAACATGTCCTGCAAATAGATTTATAGCAATTTCGACCCCTGGGCCCCCTCTACCAAACTTTCTATCCAATATCCGGAAGGACAAACAATGGGGAGCTGATCGACACTCCGTGACTAATTTGAAGTTAAATATCATATTTGGGTCATTTTGAACCTATTTGCATAACCTTTTGAGGAGAAAATCCTGGGTAAATTAAAAATGGCGACCATTTGGGATACCGGTACCAGAAAAGCATTGTTTTCATCATTTTTCTTCAAAATTTCTGCTTTTCTGTGAGAAAAAGTGGACAAAAATCTATTTTATTTCACATCAGATCATTATTTGCTAATTTACCATGCAGAAATCTCTTAAAAAAACAAAAAACTAAAATTTCTGACTGTAAAATCTACCATTTTTTTTTAATTTATTTTTTTTTTACATGACATCCCTGTGACATCATCAAACCTGCCATCTTGGATTTTTTGTACATTCTCTGGTAGAGTTCAACCCAAAGATATAGTGTGGTGAATTTCAGCCTGTAGCTCAAGGGGTAAGAAATATTTAGGGGGGATCGAAATCCCCATTTCCCAGATCAGGACAGGTCCCAAAAATATGAGGCACGATAGGGTTAATAGCTGGAGGCTCAGGGGAAACGGATTGTGGGAAAGGCTTAGAAAAGCGGGATGTTAATGGGTGGGCGTTATATAAGCATTTACAGTACATGTGCATAAAGTATAACATAATAATTTACGGCTCATGCAGGCATCTACCAGGCATCCGGCTCGATATAATGGTTCTCATGGATTAGAATAATTTCTCTATAAGATTACATGTACAGCGTAGTAGTTAGTTGGTTGGTTGTTTGAAGTTTAACGTCGCACCTAACCTTATTAGTCACACGGCGACGATGACCCAAACAAACATACCCTAGCAAAACCCTAACCCTAACCAAAACTACAACAAATTTTGAATTTCAAATTTTGAATATTAGGCTCTACAGACACTGGTGATCACAATGGATCGTCAGAGAGCCTAATTTGTTTGGCACTTTAATCTACCTCCTGTGCCAGACAAACATGGTACATGCCGCCCTGAGCTGGAGGGCCACTAGTAGTTATTAGTGGATGGAGACCATTGTGAACTTACATATTGTGGTCAGATGTAGATAACAGAAGGAAGGAAATGGTAGTTCAGTCTCTATACTCCATATGGTCCAGGTCAAGTGATGCTCTCAACTCAAACCACATGGGAACAACTTGTAAACTGTATGCACACTGTTATTCACATGCAGATTTACAGATTTGTGTGTATTATAGTTCTGTCTTCCTGGATTGATGAGCCTATATCACTCAATCTCATACTGGCAGACCCCTACCCTACCTGCAATAGGTTACCTGAGAAAAATTTGGCAGTTTAATACATCATATCTCTTTGGTGTGAAATATTCCACCTTGATTTGTTAAATATTCCGCCTTGATTTGTTATATATTCCACCTTGATTTGTTAAATATTCCGCCTTGATTTGCGAAATATTCCACCTTGATTTGTAGTCTTTCAGAATGGAGTAGAATATTGATTAAGCCAATCAAGAGCGCATATGGAGCAGACATATACCCCCCCTCCCCCAAATGCAGTTAGTTAAGCATTAAACACAGTTATTGACATCATCGATGTCTCTTGAAGATGGCTCCATGTCCATCCACTGACAACCACGCCCCAGGAGGGTCTAGAACCCTCTCCTCAGTTAATATTAAAATGTATACTCCCATGTAGTTTACAGTTTACATATACTCTCAAATGTACATTTCACTGTATGTATCTCCAGGTGATCAGTTAATAGCTCTCCTCTAATTTTCAAATGAATGCCTGTCAGCCTGTAATGTGATGGAGTCAAATGTTGTGATCATAAAAAAAGGAGAGACTGATTTGTTGAATTATACTAGGGCATTTATAGCTCTGTCAACTGATGTGGTAGTAGCTGGGTGTGGCTGACAATGTCAGAAATGATGTACTGGAGTCTTCATCTTCTCTTACATGCATATATTAGTATTACTCCCTAGTGCTATCCAGCGGGTGGTTGAGTGGGTTCAGGTTCCTGTTGCTTCAATGCATTTTGCTGAGAAGCAACAGGAACTTGATAATGTGATGTCTAACACTGTAATATCACTTGTCTTTATTGCACCATGTAAGCGTCCTGTCTGTGTCTTGTGCGCTGTCCCCTGTGTTTTACAGGGTGGATGGAGGGTGTCTTGTTCCATGCTGCTTCAAAGATTTCTTCTTTGCTGCTGCTTCAAAGATTTCTTCTTTGAAGTCGCAGGAACGCAACTGGGCTGGGTGGTGCTTAGTTGGTTCGTCGTGATATAGCTGAAATATTGTTGAAAGCGACGTTAAATTCTATTCACTCACTCACCCTAGTACTATCCATAACAACGAGAACAGTTTGATGAAATCACAGGTGAAAGTAATACATACTGTTAAAAATAGCTGTATGCATGTGCATTACTTTAGGCTATTGGACAGACCCGAATTTAATAATCACATAATATTTTATGATTTAGAGATTAATAATGTTTCTCATATTCTCATTCCGTGGGGCTCCTCGGGATTGACCTGGGGTGTCATTGTGCACACTCCAGGTCATGGTAAAAATAGGCCTTAGCTCCTCAGTGAGCTTGTCATAAGAGGCAACTAGACTGGGGTACCTGTGGGGTTCCCAGGTGTAAAAAGTAATAGGACCCCACCTGTGGGGTCCCAGGTGTTAAAAGGAATAGGACCCTACCCATGTAGTTTCCGGGTTTGAAAAGGAAAAGGAACCAAACATCGTAATATGACTGAAATAGTGTTGGAAGCGGCGTTAAATCATATTCACTCATTCACCCAAATTCTCAAGTATGATCTCCCCTTGTATTTGTTTGTGTGTGAATGTAAATGTCTTAACATTTGAAAAACAAAGAGATGCATGTAATGGATTTTGTCAACATCATTTCATTTCAAAGCAGGATGTTAGCCAGAGACTCATCCACCCGTCTAGTAGAAGGGCTGACCCGAAAAGGACAGTCAAAAGTCATGTGGAAGGGTGTTAAAAAGCTGCAACCACCCGTCCATATTATCGTTTATATTTCACCTGACAATATGGCTAAATACTTTGATGTTGTTAAATAGATACTAAATACTCCTGATATCAATCATCATTTATAAAATAAAAAAAATAAAGGCATGTTCACTGTTGCTCGTTCCGGATATTTGTATTGACATTGTTGTTGTTGGTGACATTTCTGCTGAACGGAGATCCCCGAAAAATTGCAAATGACGGCCTTCGAAGCACTGTTCAAAGACAAGTAGCAATTGGCTGATCTTTTTAGCCCATCATCACCAGATGGTGGGCTGTTCAAATCACTTTTCGTCCGTGGTCCGTCGTCCGTCAGTCCGTCCGTAAACAATTCTTGTTACCGCGATTTCTCAGGAACTACTGCATGGATCTTTTTCAAATTTGGTACACAGGTTTCCCTTAGGGTCTAGTTGTGCAAGAATCCTTTTCTGGTCCGATTCGAAAATCCAATATGGCCACCAGGCAGCCATCTTGGATTTCCTCATGAAACCTTGTTACCTCGTTTTCTCAGGAACTACTGCATGGATCTTTCTCAAATTTGGTACACAGGTCCCACATGGGGTCTAGTTGAGCAAAATACCTTGTTTGTGTCCCAAATCTTCACCTGTTATCACTTAAATGCCAATATCCTCCATTTGGAGATCTTCTGCAAACAAAATTATCTCCCTTGATCGCTGCGTCGATCGTCCGCCAGGTGGCGTGCACTCCGCGCATGTCCATCACTCTTTTTCCTTGCAGTCTTGGTAACAAGACCTGTTTTTGAAGAGCTCCTGTAAACAGTAACTTTTGGTTGTTATAGACGCACCCTAGGGTTATTTTTTTGGTCTGTAAGTTCACTATGGCTAACGTAGTCACCCAAACTATCAAGAATAGTAAGAGATGTGAATCATGTCGTCAGTTTTGGCCCGTAGGGACTCGCATGCTTTCTGTTTTAAATGCAGGGCACAGATATGCTACAGACAGAGTACCTGTGCCGAGTGTGTAAACTGGGACGACGCTACCTGGGTTACCTATGCTGTAGCTAGACGTACTCAACTATTGAGGGCTGCCGGTGACCAGAGGAAAGGACCTGCTGAAAAAGCAGAAGCTAATCAGGCCCTCATATACGACTTATCGCTAAACGAAGACACAGCCGTAACGACGACTATAAGCCCGGAGATACCCCCCAGTGGCATAGTCCTAAAGTCGACAGTACCTTCGAAGAACAAAGTGCAGACCAGTCAAGCCCAAGCCACAGCGACACGGTCTACTTCTACTGCATCGGCTAGAGTGCTGGCACGGACTCTACTAGACAGCCCCGTCACAGTCACGGATCAAAGCGACTCCTCGGATAACAGCTCCCGTTTATCCAAGTCCACAAGGAACTACCGTACCCCGGAGACGGAGTCACGGCCCTTTACGGGACGCCGGGAGTCGGACAAGCCAAAGGCCTACAGGGACCGGAGCCACACCTCGGAGCGAGAGACCTCACGGACCCATCCAGACCGCCGTGTCTCCGATACCAGAGCACAGCGGAAGGAAGCCACAGCCCGGAGCCGTACTACGGCCGAGAGCCGGGCCACGGAGCAGGACACCACACGGACCTATCCAGCGCACCGTGAAGCAACATCTGAGAAGTCACGGACTCAACCAGAACGGACTTATACAGATCACCGAGACTCCACATCCAAGAAGTCACGGACTTATGAGGAACGGACTCAGCTAGAACGCCGTGAACCGGCCTCCACTTCAGCCGGGACCCGTACAACGGAGCCACACCCCGGTACTACGGCAAGCAGATCTCGTAAACGAAGTCGCACACCGTTACAACACCGAGATTCCTATCCTGTACGTCATCATCGGGACAGGGACCGTCCCGTACGTCGGACCCCTTCACCTCCCCGGAGGCGGTATCATAGGAACTATACCCCGGAACGACCTTACACCAGACAAGGGAGAAGCCGTTCACCGGTTTCCCGTCAACAACCACGCCCGGAGCACCGGGACAAACCGGAGCAGCGGGATATACGCAACGAACCTAGCTTGGTCAAGAAGCACAGTCATCCCCATACCGTGGTAAAGGTCCCTTCACCGGAGACCCATGAGATGACGCAACCCCATTCTGCTAGCGACGCAGACTCGGATACAGACCACGAGGATTACGCACGACGTTCCACTTCGCCATCCTCGTCTCATGCAGAGTCACCTCCCTCCCACCAGTCGGAGGTAGAAGACAAGAACAAGGACGGAATACCCTTTAGAGCCAGGATAGCAGCGGTACACACGCTGGTTCCAGAGATACCCAAACCGACGGTCGGCGATGACAAACAGCTAACCGACCTCGTCCGGAAACGGAGAAAACTTACAGCGGCAACTCTCTATGGACTGAACAAGCCTTCTGAGGAGGAAGATGTGCCAACCTGCGCACCATCTCCGGCATCAGCTACCCTGTCAGGGTTTCATACACGTCGTGTTTTGACCCCGGTATTCGGTGTCAAAACTCCCGTAAAAACTCAATTTTGCCACCAAAAAACTGAAGTCTGAGTGTTTTAGAAGGGAAATACTGAAATTTTGGAAAAAAACTGAAGTCTCCAAAGGCATAAGTCCCCTGTATAAATATATTGAATAAAAAGGCCAATACTTCGTAATTTCGTAATTTATAATCGAAAGATATTGCAGGCAAACAAGCAGGAAATGATTCATACCAGAATAAATAGGTCGGCATCTTCGGTCATTTCCGTGAGCTAATTATTTATGTCCGTTTCCCGAACTGTTATCGGGGTCATGCCGTCGGTAACCGTAAAACCTGTATTCATACTGAATGTATGTGGAGGTTTCCGAATGGCGTTGTGGCGAAAAAAAAAATTGCTGGGAAAGTTTGACATGTGGGAATGACAAGCCCCCAAAGACGTCTAACTCTCCTTGGAATGGACAGGTAAATATCTGACCATCGCTGAATAGTATTTATGATAAAGGAGACGATGTAATCTTCGCATAGGGCATTTGTTTTCACTCAAAGTTGAACGATCTTGTCGTGTTGTTGTTGTAAAGAAACTGGCATGTCGTTCGCATGTACGCATTGTACGATGTTGAAACTGAAACCAAAGTTTGATTGTACCGTAGTTAATAAAGTTTGAATGGATAATTCAAAGACAGCGAATTGATTTAGCCACAATATCAACCTCACTATATCGTTCTTTGATTTGGAGATACATAAAGAAGAGTTGAAATTTTTTTATACTGACAAAACTTTTTTGAGATGGTGCAAACATGGAGGTAAAATCGGATCCATGGTGCAAACATTGAAACAAACCAAAACAACTGAAGTTGATTTTTAAAATTACTAGACTAGGCACCCATTTTCTGGCATTGAATTTAACTGATCCGTCTATTATCCTGAAACAAGTGTCCCACATTAGGGCAGCACAGAAACATTTCAAATGCCTGCCCCATCAACAAAAGTCTGGTGTACTGCATTTACATGATTTAGGTCAAACGTTATGGACAAATCCATTCTTTCAATAAGGGTGGTCAAGTCAAACTGTTTGGCACTAATTTGCAGCCTTCAATAACCAAACATGGTAAACTTATGTATCCGTCTAGAGTCTGCACGATCCTATCGAAAATGAGCCAGCTGCCTTCACGCAATAGTTTACAAAATTGTGCGCCTTTTCAAACAGAAAATTCTCTAATTCATTTCATTTTTATGAGTTTATGGTCACCATGGACTAGCTGCAGTTATGACGATTGCTTGTCTTCAATCCTGTAATTTTTTTTTGCATTGTCTTTTCATCTCTCTTTTTTTTAATTTCTCTTTTGAATCTAACCCTGGAGTTGTACTTGACTTTTAATTTTAGTCCGAATATTTGCCAAATTTCACATCAAATCTTTTGAAAAAAGTTGACATTCCCACACAAAAATTATAATGTAAAATGTTGAAAGGGAAGTCTGGTCCAGATCCAAGTGGTTTTTAATTAGCGTAGCTGAAACGTTTCAAAACTTGCATACTTAAATTGGACATCATTTGCAAGCCAGGAACTGATACATCGTTTTCATTCAAAATTACCAAGCTTGTAATTTTAAAAATTAATTTGAATTGCCTTGTCTTGTCTTGTTGACATCCACAATGTGACATAATGTGCTGAAAATAGATGGTATCTTAGACCTTAGTAAATTAAGAACATAAAACTGAATATGTTAAATGATCTGTTTGTTGCTTTATTTTCACAATTCAAATATATAGCGTATTGACAGGCTCCATTGATGGTTGTATGAAAATTTGTTATATACGTACATTACTTATGGCGGTTGCAAAATTAGAAATAAACTCAATAGAAGTCTGTCGGCCGGCGACAAAAACGTAAAAATACTCAATTCAGGTGAAAAAAATATTGAATTTTCAGTATCCGGTGGCAAAAATTTGGACTTCTATGAAACCCTGCCTGTATGAGACACTGGATCGACAGTTAAAGACTCCGAAATCTCTCCAGAAACCCGGTCCTTTCAAGACCTACACCCTTCACGGAGACAATTTACCGTTCAAGGCCCCGAAGTCGGACCCGGATCTTGACAGACTGTTGAACTTCTCAAAGACACCAGCGGTGGTACTTCAACAGAAGCAGGCCTGTGCTGTGGAGGACATGATGCTGACACAACACAGAATTACATCTTACTCCGATTGGTTCCTGACGGCTATTTCCAGGGTGATTCAGGATCCAGACAAAAAGCATAAAGATGGATCCCTGACTTTCTCACAACCCAAGATGGACTTTCTCACCGCCTTTATCGATTCGATGAACAAGTCGAATGTGGATCTCATGGAAACAGGGGCGTTTACCTATGCTACGATGGTGCAGGCTCGACGAGCTGCATACCTTAAACATCCGAAGTCTGAGGTTTTGGAATCGGTGAAGAATGAACTGGCACAGCAACCCTTGTCATCCGAGTATCTCTTCAACCAAGCCATTTCGACAGTCATGCCTGCCGTCAATGACGAAAAGACTTCCCGCATGATCGGAGCCCTAACCTACAGCAAGAATAAAGGCAAGGGCAAGGGTAAAGGTCAAGGCAAATCGACCAGAGGAGGCAGAGGAGGACATTCTGCGCAGCCGTCACATCCAGACTCGGGCAGTTTACCCAAGCAGGACAGCCAACAGAATTTTCGTTCCTACGGGAAAGGACCATTTCGTGGCAGAGGAGGAAAGTTTTCCGACCGGGGCAGAGGGAAGCCCGACCGTCGGAATTGACGGTCCCCAGCCTCAGTTTTTAACCCGTCATCATCATCATCCTTTCATCCTCCCAGAATTCAAGGTATTCAATCATCCGGTCGTGGGCGGACGTCTACGGATCTTCTGGCGGAACTGGAAGCTCATCACAGACGACAAGTGGGTCGCCAGATCACTCAGAGATGGAGTATTCCTCACTTTTCTAGAGTACCCCAGGCTCATCACCAGACCCAAACCATCACGTCTTCCAGTTCGGCCAGAACATGTACGGACATTACTGGAGTCAGTACAAGTGTTATTGGACAAGGGCGCTGTCAGGGAATTACCCGTGGAAGAAGCAAGTCCAGGATTCTACAGTCCTGTCTTCCTCGTGCCCAAGAAGGACACAGATCAGCTTCGCATGATTATAGACCTACGTCGACTCAACGACACTCTAGCGCCACCTCCACACTTCAAAATGACATCAGTTCCAGCATTACGGTCCCGCCTAAAACCGGACGATTGGCTAGCCTCCATCGACCTCCAGGATGCATACCTTCATGTTCCCATTCATCAACATCATCGTCGATATCTTCGATTCATCATTGCCGGGAGACGGTTCGAGTGGCAGGTCCTGCCGTTCGGCATCTCCATCGCCCCTTGGTGCTTCACAAGAATCACGTCACCTATCATGACCTTCCTTCACCTAAGGGGTATCAACATAGAGGCATACATCGACGACATCCTGGTGTGGGGGTCAAGGAAGTCAGCACTCAAGTCCCAGATACAATTCATCATTCAACTCCTGAGGTATCTCGGATTCATCCCACATCCAACAAAGTCGGAACTAGAGCCTGCTCAGAGACGACAATACATCGGAGCAGTATTCGACACACAGAGTCAGATCATCCTGCCCCCGGAAGAACGTTGGATAAAGATACAGTCTATCATCCAAAGATTTTTATCTTTCCAATCACAACCCTTACGTCTTTGGCAAAGTCTACTGGGATTGCTGACATCAACTCAGGATCTGACACAGTACGGACGACTTCAGCTGCGACCGTTACAGTTCCACCTGCAGCCGTATCTACGAGCCTCGGCCATCAACCCCCTAGTACCAGTTCCTCAGCACCTCCATCAGTTCCTGAAATGGTGGCAGTCCAGGGAGAACGTCATGTTCGGGATTCCACTCCGCTGGTCACCATCGAACAAGAATCTATTCTCCGACGCATCACTCACGGGCTGGGGAGCCCATCTGGGAGAGTTAAAGATAGCCGGCAGGTGGTCTCCACAACAGAAGTATCTACACATCAATGTTCTGGAGATGGCAGCAGTGAACATGGCAGTCCAGCACTGGAGCCCTCAACTGTTCGACAGCTCCTTGATGATCGCATCAGACAACACGACAGTAGTGAGCTACATCAACAAGCTGGGGGGAACGAGATCCCGACTGATGTTCCAGGAGACATGGTCTCTTTTCACCTGGGCACAGACTCATCGGTGCCGGATCCGAGCACGACATGTACCCGGCCACCTGAACGTCATTGCAGACAGTCTTTCACGCCCGGACAAAGTCCTACAAACGGAGTGGCATCTCCACACAGAGGCCTTTCATCAAGTGTCATCGATTTGGGAACAGCCCCTAGTAGACCTGTTCGCAACAAGGGACAATACTCAACTACCAATCTTCGTCAGCCCGATGCTCGACCCGCTAGCCTGGGCAGTCGACGCCATGTCAATCAGTTGGGACAACCTGATCGCCTACGCATTTCCACCGATAGCGCTTATTCAGGCAGTCTTGAACAAGATAACAGAGCACAGCAGTGTCATCATCCTCGTAGTACCATGGTGGCCGAATCGCCCATGGTTCCCATCACTAGTCCAGCTACTGACCGACTTCCCTCGTCAGCTACCTCCGTGGCACCGACTACTAGACCAACGGCAGGGTATCCTACACCACGATCCACAGTGGCTCAACCTTCACGCCTGCAGATTATCAGGGATTCCCTTGCAAACCAGGGGTTTTCAAGGCCAGTTACAGAGGCGATGGCGACAGCAAACAGACCATCCACCTCTAGACTTTACCAGGCCAAGTGGGCTTACTTCCATACCTGGTGTGGGACCAGAGACATCGATCCCTACACTGCCTCTGTTCCAGTGATAGCTGATTTCCTATTGCACCTGCATCGGGACAAGGAATTCAAGTTAAGCACCATAGAAGGATACCGTTCTGCATTATCCCGAGTCATAAGACTAACTTCAGGAATTGATATTGGACATGATATCAACGTTGCGGCTCTGCTCCAGTCCTTCGCCTTACAGTCTCGCCGGACAAGACAACTGCTACCGAAATGGGACCTTGGAGTTGTACTGAGTGCGTTTCTACGCCCACCATTTGAACCGTTACAGTCGGCCACGATCAAGGCACTGTCTTACAAGACAGTCTTCTTAACAGCATTCGCGCTGGCCACTAGAGTCTCCGAGCTTCACGCATTAGAACGCAGCTCCCTGGCATGGACCGCTGGTTGGAAAACTATATCCTTCCGTCCGATCCCGGAATTCATCGCCAAGAATGAATCAACACGTCAGGGACCATGTGCCCAAAGACTATATCAGATCCCAGCACTTACAGACTTCGTAGGCCCACTGGAGAACGACAGAGTATTATGCCCAGTTAGAGCCCTACGATGCTATCTACAGAGAACAGACTCTACTAGAGGATCTAGACGTCTCCTATTTCTATCATTACATCCGGGAGCATCTGCGGACATTACAAAGAATACAGTTGCATCTTGGTTAAGGAAGACGATACACTGGACATACCAACTCGCCATCGATGCTCCTCCCCTACTGTCGAAGGCATCATCTCATGAGATTAGAGCTATCGCTACGTCCTGGCCGCTCTGGAAAAACTTGTCTCTGGACGAGATCGTTCAAGCCTGTGCATGGACTGTAAACTCTACCTTCACTGACTATTATCTTAGGGACATGTCTGTACAAACAGACAGGGTGACTACGTTGGGCCCGTTAGCAGTAGCCCAGCATGTAGTCCACTAATTCCATCAAGAAAAAGGGGGGGTGCGCCGCTCAAGCAAGCAAGATCCCGACAATTCGGTAAGTATAGAAGACATACCATGCCAGAGACGAAGGGACTTCAAGGCATCACGATGGCATCTGATTATCTAGCCAAGTATGCGAGCAAACGATGGAACAGAGTCCACCTCTCGCCGCATTACTTGTAATACCTTGAGCTCCCTACGCTTCTATACGACATGGGAATTATCAGGATATTATTAAGCATATTAGATTTACAAAATCAGAACAAGGCGTGCTCCGCTTAATCCAAAAGCAAGTCACAAGGCCGGCTACCCAACCTCCTCTGTTGGGAGTCTGGCATTTAAGTGATAATAGGTGAAGATTTGGGACACAAACATTAAACATTTATAAATAATGTTGGTGTTTGTTACCAAATCAAACCTGTTATCAACGTTGATTTGCCCAACCCATCCTCCCCTCTTTGCTCGGCCTTGACTCAAAACAGGTCTTGCTCAACATGGGAAAAAGAGTGATGGACATGCGCGGACTGCACGCCACCTGGCAGACGATCGACGCAGCGATCAAGGGAGATAATTTTGTTTGCAGAATATCTCCAAATGGAGGATATTGGCATTTAAGTGATAACAGGTTTGATTTGGTAACAAACACCAACATTATTTATAAATGTTTAATTTTTGGTCCGATTCGAAAATCCAATATGGTCACCAGGCAGCCATCTTGGATTTCCCCATGAAACCTTGTTATCACGATTTCTCAGGAACTACTGCATGGATCTTTCTCAAATTTGGTACACAGGTTCCCCTTGGGGTCTAGTTGTTCAAGATGCCTTTTCTGGTCCGATTCGATAACCTATTATGGCCATCAGGCAGCCATCATGGATTTCCCCATGAAATTTGTTATCGTCATTTCTGAGGAAGTACTGCCTGGATCTTTCTCAAATTTGGTACACAGGTTCACCTGATGATCTAGTTGTGCAAGATTCCTTTTTCGGTTCAAATTGAAAATCCAATATGGCCACCAGGCGGCCATCTTAGATTTCCCCATGAAACTTTGTTATCGTGATTTCTCAGGAAGTACTGCCTGGATCTTTCTCAAATTTGGTAGACAGGTTGCCCTCGTAGTCCAGTTGTGCAACATACCTTTTCTGGTCCGATTCCAAAATCTAATATGTCCAGGCGGCCATCTTGGATTTCCCCACGAAACTTTGTTATTGCGATTTCTCAGGAACTACTGCATGGATCTTTATCAAATTTGGTACACAGGTTCCCCTTGTCGCTTAGTTGTGCAAGATACATTTTCTGGTCCGATTCGAAAATCCAATATGGCCACCAGGCGCCCATCTTGGATTTCCCAATGAAACTTTGTTATCGTGATTTCTCAAGAAGTACTGCATGGATCTTCCTCAAATTTGGTACACGGATTCCCCTTGCGGCCCAGTTGTGCAAGATACCTTTTTTGGTCCGATTCGGAAATCCAATATGGCTGCCAGGTGGCCATCTTGAATTTCCCCTTGAAACATTGTTATCGTGAAATCTCAGAAAATATTTCATGGATCTTTCTGAAATTTGGTACACAGGTCCCACATGGGGCCTAGTTGTGCAAGATACCTTTTTTGGTCCGATTCGAAAATCCAATTAATACGGTATTCCCGAGTTGTGACGTTGCATCACAAGAGTCGGCGGATCAAACGGTGGGGCATATTCTATATAATTATTGACTATAGAGAATATCCATATCTTCACCTTCCATATCAAGGAGTTCAAATAATTCGGAATTAAAATGTATTTCTTCAGATTTTAAATCAGTTTTCTTTAGTCCATGCAGTTGCAAGTGAACTGCCCCACCCTTTCGTCTGCCGGCGAGTCAGCTACATGAAGGGACGTCACTCTTGTGACACAATGTCACAACTCGACAACTGTAAACTACTGCATGTTTCGATCCAATGGAAATAATCAGGATTCAGACACTTTCAAATTCGAAGTTTCAACATTACTGCGCGGACCCGATCCCTTGAGTATGAAGTATTGTACCATCTTACTATTTTCGAGCATGGTATCTTAAAAGAGATATCTCAAACTAGTCCAGTAAACAGAACAGAACAGAATTAGCATTCGTTCCTAATTATAAAATCTTAAGTATGCCAAAGTGTCAAAGAGATTTTTCTTCGCTTCCAGTACCCAATGATGACACGTGCAAAAAAATAAATAAAGTAAAAATACTACAAAACGAAGACGAAGGATCCTCTGTACATGCACATTCACTTTCAGACTAACTTTGCTCATTTCTCTTGTACTATAACAACCGACATAAGTACAGTTTCTAGAAATCTTGAAACTCCTGAAACTTAGAAAGATTATAAATATAATGGTGTTTTCCAGTGTCCCTTTTTCGATCTTTTTCGCTCAGATTCGAAATTCTGTAAACAAAATTACAACTCAATCGTCTTAGTAACAATGGACAAAAAGATCCTCTTGTCATTAGCTTACAATTATCGGACAATGGTGGGCGCCAAGATCCTTCAGGATCTCTCGTTATAACAAACATTCTGATTGGCCGTAGCGGAATATGGCCACTTCCTGTCAGTGTGGAAGACTGTCTTGGCGACGCGTAAATGACTGAGTTCTTGTCAAGCGAGTGAGAAACAGCAGAAAATTACTTTTTTGTTCATGCCGATAGGCATCATCATACCATCAGATCGACTTACCAATCGACCTCATCTGACGAGGATTGTGCTGAAGAGGCTGAGGCTGATGAAAATGAAAATGTGAGGATAACCAAACTTCAATTCATACTTGTTGCAACAACAACGGATTACATTATCTCTCTTTTAGTTATCTCTGGTCGTTTATGGTGGGATATAAACACAATTGTTTCCCTAAAAATTACATCAAGCCTGTTAGCAGAGAAAATCAGTTTCAATATATTTCTAAAGTTTTGAAATTTTGGTACCGGTACGAATAAATCACGATAGATAATTTCTTGATTTATTAAATGTTAGCAATTATTTAGAAAAGGGTCGGGGGGAAATAGGAATAAAAATGCCTGTGAATTTGAGCATGAATTTGGAGGTTTCTTTGCCAGAAATGGCTCAAATGCCATTTCCAGCCATCTAGGACCCCAGAGCTTAAGGGGCCTAGGCGGCCCCTGGACCCCAGCCTCAAGTGCTGGTACTGTGGACTGGCACTTTCTGAATTCTGGCTAACACCCTGTTTCAAAGGTCTGATATTTCTAGCTGAGGCTCTTCTGTGTACCATGTAAACTCACTTGCCATGTTTTTCACCTGTACAGAAATATTGATTTTTTTTTTTTTTTTTTTTTTGCAAAATTTTTTTTTGGTGATATACATCTCCTTGTATAACCTGGAATTTCAGTTCTGTTGAAAAGAATCTACATATAGTTGCTACATAGCTGAAATATTCCTGAATGTGACGCTCAATTTAATTCTCTCATTTAACTAGCAATATCTTATATTCAACCATTAAAAATTCAAATAAAAGATAATCTGTTTGTTACAAGTGCATCTGAAGCTACATCTAGATTTATCCTAGCTGCGATCTCGGCAGTTTTCCAAAACGGAAATTTTCCCTTGAACTTGGGAAACTTAAAGTTTGGAATGATTGCACTGTTGAACCATTTGGTAAGGTGACATTCGGTTAATTATAGTCTTCATTTTGTGTTTGGAAATCCTATATCCAATTCTGTTCAAAATACTCTCCAATTATTTCCCCAGGTGAATACTGGAGTCAAATGCACCTTTGTTGTGGTCAGAATGCCTTGTGCGTGTGATATACGATTAGGAGTGAACCATAGGTTAAATGAGCCAGAACACAAGCTGAGGGGGCAAGATTACCAGAAAACCTGAATAATCAAATTTTCCCAGTCCTTCTGTTGGTGATTTCTTCGCAATGGGTGGGTGTATGGTCATGAAAATTGACCAACTTGTCAATATAGACAATGATGAATATATTGAAAGAAGAAAAATGAAGAAAAAAAAATGAAGAAAAATTATTAGTCAATAGGTCTACCAGTGGGGCTTGACAGTTAAGTATAAGAACCCCAAACACAGCGTCAAATTGATCTACATGTGCTGAAGGACTATTTTTCCCATGCAGCACCTACCAGGGGAAATATTAATTCCAGGCATCTTCGTATATTTTGAAATTATTAGGGATATTTTTGCATGAAATTGATAAAAATTAAATGACAAAACACACTTTTGCCCAGGAGTTTTCACAAAACCCAACACATTCCTGTTGGAAAAAGATTTTCGTTTGATCAAATTATTAGACTGTTTACACCACTTGGCAGTCAGACTGGGCTGGTCAACCCTGACCAGTTGGCTTTTGTGTCTTTTGTCGGACAAGGGGTTCATTTAACACAGGGGAGTCCAGCCATAATAATGGTAGAAAAGTCTGATTAAGTGGAACCAGAAAACCAACTTTTTACACCTGAGAGCACCTATCAGTCACACATCATTCATCTACCTCACAAACTATTCTCACCTGGACTTAAACACCTCAATTAAGGAGAATAATACTGGAAAATGTCAGCAAGTACATGTTCTCCGGCTCCTCATGTAAGACCCCTCACCCTAACACAAAATTCAACAAACACTTTTTGTGGTGGTGTCGTACGGTACATGACGGCGAACGCTTTATTGACAATCACTTTGGGGACTCGAACCCCACACATATTCCAAAAAACTCTAACCCCACACACATCTCGGGGGACTCTAACCCCACACACATCTCGGGGGACTCTAACCCCACACACATCTCGGGGGACTCTAACCCCACACACATCTCGGGGGACTCTAACCCCACACACATCTCGGGGGACTCTAACCCCACACACATCTCGGGGGACTCTAACCCCACACACATCTCGGGGGACTCTAACCCCACATATATTTCAACATATATTTCCAGGGTGCTTAAATTAAGCATTCGTTGTAGCATCGACGTGTACCGTAGACGAGAATGGTTAAACAGAGACTCTTTCTCTCTTATAAACACATACGGCGCTCGACTGAACACAGTTCACTGTCGGAGCTGTACTCACGTCTTACACCCCATGGAGAAAGAAGTTTCCTTTTAATTCATTCCATTCAACCAAAGGAAACTATATTATGCATTTGGCATAAAGGCAATTCGTACATAGTTTAGAGGGATAGGGGTATCGGGATAGGAGGGAGTCCTACACATGTACATGTGATCTGGGGATTGCATGGTTTGATGTGGACAAAAACGTGTATTGAAGGCTTATGGACAACTACAGCAATCTACAGCTCATTATAGTTTTCATTCACTTTTCAATTATAATTTGAAGATTAAACAGCTGAGATGAACATGTGGAATAAGAGATACTATGTTGACAGTCATCAAAACGTGCTTGTATGGACACTGTCTCCATCTGTTATGTTTGAAACAAGATCATGTACTGTACTTGAATAATAGCCAGTTACTGGAATGGTACTGGAATGGTACTGGTATGGTACTGGCTTGGTGTTAAATAATCAAGATCACATCACATATTACCCTGACATTTATGTGATCTGATCATGTATTCATGATGTATGCTGATACATATAGTCTTCCTCATTAATGTAAGAAGACAGTCTCAAATTTTTGACAATTTATTTTTTCATCCTCAGACAAAAGTAATCTTTCCCTCTAATCCACCACCCACTGAGACAACTTGCTGCAAATCATATTTAATAAGTGAAAGAGCCTCCCTAATCCTGGCATTGAACTAAAACTGAGAGAGAGAGAGTTAGTCGCGTGTACATAGTTGTAGTATATTTAGTCAGCAGTTGTGAATTCGTGTAAATAGACTGCCTAATTCATTATTCCAAGACATGTATACCGTTACCTCTTACAGAGGGGACACCCTAGTTCAAGTTTCAAGTTTCCCAAGTTCCCTAGTTCCAAGTTCCCAAGTTTCAAGTTCCAGCTCCGTAGTTCCAAGCTCCAGTTCCCCAAGCTCCCCCTCCGAAGTTTCAAGCTCCAGTTCCCCCAAGCCCCACCTCCAAAGTTCAAAAGCTACAGTTCAAAAGCTCCCAGATATGATGCACATCTGGTTGTTTAAGAGGCATAACACATATGCCATTGTTAATCAGCCCTTATTATAATGTTACTTATTATAATGTTACTGTCTAGCCTGTTCAACACATGTTTTGAATTGTTGTGAAGCTCACTGATTATAGATTACAGATTAAAATAAGCCGCATCTATCACCTACTGGAACCAATTTTTGGGGGGATTAGAAGTTTGTGAAAACATCCTTCAGGATAGCACAGATCGTCAATAAATTTAAATGGAAGAAAGTCCTATCCAGGCTCTGTAGAGGAACTTAGATTACACACTTCCGTCTTATAATTTTACAATCGATCTGTTTCTTTTGTTGTGAAACTTCGCTGGGATAGCTACGAGGTCACAGAAAGTGACCATCCTTCTCTCTCAAATTCAAATGCCCATCTTATCAGATTTTTGGAGGTCGGAAGACCGTGAATACGTGTCAGGATAGCTGTGGGATCAGGGAAAGTAAGTAAGGAGTAGAGGGGGTACATTACCATGCCTTTATGCAGAAGTAATTGGATGATTTGCTAAATATTCTGTTGAAACAGAACTTTTTGAGCTATGTGTGTACTAACAAATGTAGTATCGTGGTATGATTGTACTGGGGCTATTCGGTCAACACATAGGCAATAAGCCGATGATACGCGACGGAACTTTCTTTTACAAACATGACAAAAAAAATATCTTTAGAACGGCTCACCCTAGGTACACCAAGCTTGCAGTGCACACCGATATGCTCGTGAACCAGAACCCGAATGAATCTGGACCCGATTGATTGGAAACCTTGGCGGCCATCTTTAATGATGTATATCTCTGATACAATTTAATTTTATTTGTTCTATACGAAACTTAGTATACAACATCGATATATGAAGAAACTTGCATGAATGAATAACCATATCAGTCCCTCTGAGTGGCGGGAAGGATGGGTGACCATCTTTAATTGATGCGACATCATTAATGCTGTTTATCTCTGATATCATTCAAATGCTCGAGGTAAAATTTGGTATACATCATCGATGCATCAAGAGATTTATGTAACGAATACTGGTTTCTCTGATTGGATGGAAACCTTACGGGCCATTTCTAATTGCAACATTTTTGATAATCTGTATATTTGTCACTTGACAGCTTGGTGTTCCTGACACCTTGGTTCAAATTGAATAAATTATGAATGACCGGCGCCCAGAGCCGAGGGGTTTTCAGATGCGCAGCTTCGTATTTCTATTTGTCGACTTTTGACAATTTGAATTGTTTTGTACAGAGCCATGGACGTCCACCTATCGGTGGTCGCAACCGATCGGATGATTATGGCTTTCTGTGAAACCGAGCTGCATCAATAAAATTACATAATAGTTTACCGTTTGTGGCTGATGTGATGATTACAAACACGCCATGTAGTTCTGGTAAGCGTGAAGTTGACGCCCCCCCCCCCCCTCCATTCCCAACACACACAATTGAAGCCCCTGTACTATTAGAATTACACACATTGACAATAAACTGATTATATTCCTTGAGCAGATTACCGTGTTTACACAGGTTGTGGGGGACCTAGTGAGAATATGTACATAAGATAAGTCAAAGGCTGCCAGGTATCTAAATGACTGCACATGAAACAAAGTGATAATCCAGAATATAGACACAACATAACTTTGGTTGCGTAATAGTGATGGATATATGACAGTGCAGGTGTGGAATCCCTGAAAAGTAGACTGGACAGGAATTATCTAAATCAAATAATGGAATTTGTCTCATAAGGATGGACTTGAGATATGGATGTAATAAAATTGCTTACAAACAGGATAAGGCTGATTCCTGATTGGATCTAGGGAAAGGTGCAGTAGTTTAATATCCGTGAATCATCAAAAGACTTCATTTTCTGAAATTACACAGGAACTGAACACAAGGGATTTTGCAGATGTATAAAGGGTGTAACAAAGGCTAACAAGAGAAAACATAAGACTCCAGATTTGTATGATTCATTTATCATTTCTGTATGCCACCATTGAGAGCTGAACCATTTATATTCGAGTCATTTTAAGTTTTCAGGGGCAAATGATCATGCCAACTTTCAATTATTGGCCGGCGCAGGGGTCTACATACAAAAAGGATATGCGACGTTTACAAAGAAATGTGTGTCAAGTTTAATAACTTTTTTAATCCATCTTATTTTTCTTCGAGTTTACATTGTGCACTGTCAGCATCAAATATTTCCAATTTTATATGATAGATCAAAATATTCTGCTCGCCTCAATTTCTATGCACACTTACCGCCGAACGGTAATGGCTGGTACAAAAAAAAGACCGACCGATGCTAAAAATGTACCGAAACATATACAAGTATTGTAAAGAAATATTATTAGGCGACATGCCCTGTATTACGAGAGGTTTAGTACTAGATGTTGAACAGTATCGGTAGCGATCTTTATGAAACCATGGAGCTTGTCATTTATTACCTTTCAAGCCTTTTTATCTGGGAGCAGTTGGGTCTGGGAGCTTTTGAACTGTAGCTTTTGAACTTTGGAGGTGGGGCTTGGGGGAACTGGAGCTTGAAACTTCGGAGGGGGAGCTTTGGGGGACTGGAGCTTGGAACTACAGAGCTGGAACTTGGAACTTGGGAACTTGGAACTAGGGAACTTGGGAAACTTGAAACTTGAACTAGGGTGTCCCCTTACAGAGGGTGCTCCTAGATGAAAAGGAGAGATTTCCGGAACAACAACAACAATAAGGCTACATATATGTAGATTAACATACATAAACATGTGTCTTTATATTTATGTGCTCTATATATTGTCTATCTGCCGTCATGATATGACTGAAACAAGGTTGAAAACGATGTTAAACCCAACTACTCACTAACTCACTCGAGTTAGTATCTGTTGTACATAATAAACTGATACATGTAAAGGTGTAGTTAATCTGTTCAGGGGTCACTAAGTGCTCCAAGTAGAGGTATGGTGTTATGTAAGGTGATCTTTGTTATGTCTGCCTGTACAGATAAGAGATAGCTGATAAGTACAGGTGTATATACAACTGGGGACCTCTCACTGAACTTGCAAAGTCAATAGATTGTCCCAGCTTATAGGATCAAGGTACACTTCATGGATACCATAAAATCTCTAAAAATATGTCGAATCTGCATCATACAAACTTACTGAGTTTCTTTTACTACACATGGCAGTGTGACTAACGTCACTGGACCTACGAAATAGGGTTTGAGATCATTTAAGTGTGTACTCGAGAGATGACTTGGGGGCCCTGTGTGCTACCATGAGAGAATTTATATAACGTCTCTAATTGACCGTGGGAACTATTAACTTTTCCAAATGTCACCGCTGGTGAGTCATTAGCGTAGCAACTATTATCGCCCTCAGTTTCTATTACCCTGGAGAACGATCAGCCCAGCAGTACAGCACGAATATGGTTGGCGCTGGTGGACAAAATTTCACAAATAGCCCTCGGACTAATTCGATTTAATCCTCGGGCTCGATTTGATCCTAGGGCTAAATCGACCAATTGTAATACATTTCCTACACCCCGGATTACATTCATTTAGTTCTCGGACTAAACAATTTAACCCTCGGGTTGATTACATCCAATCCCCGGACTCATGATTTAACCCTCGGAAGGGAATGACTTAACCCGCGGACTAGATGATTTAACCCGCGGACTAGATAATTTAGCCCTCGGACTAAATGCATTTAACCCTAGGTCTAATTTGATTTACTTAGGGCTAAATTGACCAATTGTGATACATTTCCTAAACCCCGGGTTATATATATCTAGCTCTCGGACTGAACGATTTAGCACTCGGGCTTAAATATTTAACCCTCGGAGTGATTGAATCAATCCTCGGACTGAATTATTTAACCCGCGGACTAGATGATTTAGTCCGAGGGCTGGATTATTTAGCCCGCGGGCTAGATTGTCCAATCAATTGTGCGTTTCTAGACCGCATATTAATCAAGAGCAAGATTAGAAGATGGCCACGTGGTATAAAGTTGGCGCGTTTGTTGATCCTTGCATATTTGTTCCGCTGCCAGTCTCAGACCCCAATTGACTGCCCGTTGTCAAGTAATAACACTTTGACATGATAACAGTAAAGTGTAAACACCTGGGTTAAATCCTGCTTGTGTTTGCTTTGCATTGAGAGCAGCTGGATACGCTATCATCGGTTATACATCGGTTATACGGCGGTAATCTACTCCCTTATAGGCTTTAATGTACCAGGCACTACATGTACACAAAGATTTTTGATAGCGTGGTCAAACCAATTCTTTTATATAATTCCGAAATTTGGGCTGTTGAGATATTCATGAATGTTCCCCAATTGAAAGCGTTCATACCAAGTTTTGCAAGTTACTCTTGGGGTGAACCAAAAGGCATGTAATGCTGCTGTGCGGGCAGAATTCCCAAGCCAAGATTAACGAGAATACTGGTGTACTTGTAGGCTTGTTAATTTGCCTAACTCCAGGCTTGTGAAATATGCGATCTAGAAACGCACAATTGATTGGACAATCCAGACCTCGGGCTAAATCATCTAGTCCGCGGGTTAAATCATCTAGTCCGCGGGTTAAATCATTCAGTCCAAGGATTGAAACAATCACTTCGGAGGTTAAATATTCAAGCCCGAGGGCTACATCGTTTAGTACGAGAGCTAAATGTATATAACCCGAGGTTTAGGAAATGTATTACAATTGGTCAATTTAGCCCTAAGTGAATCGAATTAGACCTAGGGTTAAGTGCATTTAGCCCGCGGGCTAAATCATCCAGTCGGCGGGTTAAATCATTCAGTCCAGGACTGGATCAAATCAACCCGAGGGCTAAATCATTTAGTCCGATAACTAAATGAATATAATCCGGGGTTTAGAAAATGTATTACAATTGGTCGATTTAGCCCTAGGATTAAATCGAATTAACCCGAGGGCTATTTGTGAAATTTTGTCTACTAGCGCCAACCATACACGAAGTGTTGGGGGGAGAGTCCGAGAGAGCGGGGAACCCCCCCCCCCCTTCTCGGCATTAGGCGATTTTTCTTAAATTAGCGTAGGGAATGATGCTCTGTCAGAGCAGTTGAGAAGTAAATGTTTGTAGTCCTAAATAAGACAGGAAACTGGATAAGAAACACAAATTTGAAGTGAGAAAGGTCAAGATCAGAGATTTGTTAGAATGCTGCAAGAATCAAATCAGGCATCACTAGAGAGCCATTCTCCATGGATATATTTATTTGGCATTCAACTTCAAGGTACCTCATCTGAAGAGAGTACACAATAATAATCAATGAACAATAAAGCACACACGAACAAAATAAACAACTGGTTATAGGTTACTGAATTTAAAACACAACAATGATTTTATTATCGATTTCTTCAGTAATAACATATAATAGGGTCATTGTTGTGTTTAAATTTAGTAATTTCTCTCATAAAATCCAGCCATTTTTTATTTCTTTTTGAGGTAGAACATTTTTTAACTAATGACTGAACTAAAGAAATGATGCAATGTTGTATAGGCTGGATATATGAAACGTGCAGTATAATATGCCTTCAATCTCAACGAAATTCCAAGACCAGCAAATAAGTGAAAACGGATACCATCGGAATGTGTGTGGTATCGGAATGTGTGTCAACATTACAATGTAAGTTAGGCTAAAAATAGATTACTCAGGGATCTCCAGTTTAATACTGGATTCAAGTGTACTAGCCATATTATAGATATCTCATAGTACATGTAGATCTAATAGACTGATTACGACGTACGAGCGAGCGCACACATGCATGTGTGCTTTTAATATAGATATAATTAAAATATTTTTTGGAAGCCGATGTTTTAGAACAACAACAACGACCACCAAAAGCCAACAGAAGATTTACCTTCATTGGACCTCTGACGCTTCTGTGAGAAGAAGTTTTTCAAGTTGCTTGGCGCTTCATGACATTGATTTATAAAATACATGTCAAGTGATATTCGTGGCTCGGTAAAACTTCGCAGCAGACGAAATAACAACCTCCATTCTCCGATCAAATGATTTGCTTCCTTCATGCATCGTGGCATATACAGCTCGCCTGACGCGAGATTCTGGGATTTCGGTAGCCTTCCGCAATACCACCGGCTAACAGCGACCAGCATGATCATGAGGGTTCCCGAATATTTCCAACAATTTACGGCACATGTTTGGGAAGCGTGGCGTGGACTATTAGGTTTTTCATGGCGGAGCTACCTGGAAACGTATAATGCCGACATATTTTGGCAAGTACCATTAAAGTTACTGATATTTTCGAGAGCTGGGCGCATCATTTTTTTTTTTTGCTTTAGTGCTGGGCGGCCGAAGTTAGTCCCAGGCGCTTAAAAGTCACAGTGAAGAATACAGCCAAGGGTTCCTGATGGGCATGACAGTGCACTCGAGTCATCAATAAATAATAAAAAAATAATTATAAATCAAATTTTCATCAGAATTCGATCAGCTCAGAACTTGCTGGTAACAATGCCCTAATGCACGTTCATGCCAAAAATCAAGGTTCTAATGTCAACGGTTCTCCTTATTTTGCCGACGATCACCATCGATTTTGCACAAATTCTTCTCTGCTGTTTTGTTTTATCGAATCCCCGCTTGTATTGTGATACATTGTAAACATGAGCAGTGTGACTAACGTCACAGGACCTACGAAGTAGAGTAGGCATTAGGACTCGATCGCATTTTCATTGAGATATGATGTGACCCTCCCCTACGGTACGTTTCATCATAATATGGTACATGTACAACCTTCCATAACAGCCATAGGTTCTCTTTATAACATGCCTTTTGTGAGATTGAGCAAGATTATATTCTGGGTATTTATATATTTACATCGATGTGTTCGTGCCACAAAAAATGAAAGTATATTGGTGAATGTTCTGGTCATTTAGTGATCCGGCCCTGGTACATCAAGCAGTTGAATAGACTCGGAGTTAAACACATTAATACTGGGTTTCACCAGCCTCCGTCTATAAATAGTTCGCTCAGCTGTATTGAGGTCGCTGTCCTCAGATCTTGCGGTTGAATCCAACAGCGAGAGAGCATCAGGCATGCCAGGGCTGTTCCCAAATTCCATGGTGTCATGTTTCCCTCGCTTAAATGATCGGACTTTTCTCCGTATGATCTATAACAATATACTGAAGTGTTAATTATAAATCTAAGTTTAATCAGAATTATTTCAGATCAGAACTAGCTGGTAACAATGCCCTAATGCTCGTTCATGCCAAAAATCAAGGTTATAATGTCAACGGTTCTCCTTATTTTGCCGACGAAAGGATTCGGATGGACTGACTGACTCACTCATTACCGGACAATTTGCGATCTGTAGCCTACTTCGTAGGAATATTGAATCAAAAAATCAAGGTTAAAACTAATGTGACCAATGGAATTCCAAGGAACTGTAAAATGTGGATCTGTGTACCAGTCCATTTGTCAGTTACCAGAAAAAAATTTGTGCACATCAAACAGTTGAGACACTGGATAGGTTATGAAACCAGTGTGGCGAGTGAGTGGATATGATTTAACATCGCTTTCAACTATATTTCAGTCATATCACAACGTAAAAGGCACATGTACATGGCGATTTGATTTAATAACTTTCCATCCGTTTTCCTATAGTCGACATTCTTCATTGCTGTGAGCACAACAGCTTTCCCCTGCCTATTCCATCCGGGTCGTCGAACAATTGTCTCGAGGTCACATTTATATCATGGTGGCCTATCACCATTTTCCATTTAGGCTGTCTATCGCACATGACTAAAATTCAAATTCCTTATTTGGGCACAAAAATGCAAGCGCTCTGTGGGCCTACGTGTTATCCCATAATTGCATCGTAGCATAGTAAGATAGTGACCTTTGATTGGTCGGATTGATGATCATGAGGTACGAGAGGCGTGACGTATATTCATGAATGATATATACCAAACAAAGACTTGGTGTGATAAATCAGCCAGAGGTATCATGTATGCCTGCCTCTGAAAGATCGAGAATGGCATTTTTACTCATTTTACATGTTGTTGTTTTCCATAAGAGCCTGGGCCGGTGAAGCTCAGTCGATCGTTTAGTCTGTACCGTTCCCTTGGTGGATGCACACTGGCACTTTATTATCGATCAAATGAACTTGTGCATATGGACTACATTGTACTGGAAAGCTATATGTATATGTGTACAATGTACCTGTATCTGAGTAAACTTTGCATTATTTATTCCTTGAGCAAAAACATCATCCATGGGTAAATTCACAATGGTTGCACTTGAACATTTGAAGTTTTTTTTTTTTTCAGCCAATTTGATCTGTTTCTCTCCCCAGAGAGCATGTATTCACTTTGAACATGGAGCTTACTATAGAAAGCTCTATGGTATTAATACCTGTACAGTGTATGAAATAATGATATTGTATTATACAGCTATGTCCTTTGATCCAATCAAATCATTTCAATCGCACCAGGTGTCCGTACAATACCCAAAGTCATATTGGATCCCAAAATGCCGTATTGAATTCATATTGTACGCTTTCTAAGGGAGGTAACTCTTTTTGTTATGATGCCAAAATGAAGCTACAAAAGTTTGAAACCATCTATTTTCTCGCTGGATCATCTAGGAAACTTTAATATCAATATAAATCTAAATTCAAAGTAACATTACCCAGTCAGTCAAATTTGTCTCAAATGAAGTTCGGAAAGTAGAGACTGATACTAGAGTTACATGATTTGGAGTCGATTGCATTCTAGGAATTTACGGGTCCTGCAGTTGAATTTATTGTTATAGTTGAATGTATTGATGTTATGTTGTTTTATCTAACAAAACTATATTGATTCAAACATAAATAAAAAATTTATAACAAATAATTTAGTTTAATGGACTTGTACAATACCATTCCATATTGTACAAAGCACTGTATAATAACCTAATTAATACATGCGCATTCATGCACCATCTGACCACTTCTAAGCTAAATGCTTTGAGAAATTTATGATCCTTCTGAACTAACATTTTAATTTCTAAGATCGGGGTTCATACCCCTCCTGAAAAGTTCTTAAAACTTCTGAAATTTAATTGCTAACCTGGAAAGTCCGGGAAAATGCTTAAAAATTAAAGTTGAACTCCTGGAAACTCCTGGAAGAATGACACTCTCGTCCTTTTGGTGAACCAGCAATCTGGTGACATGCATTACTGTTCCAAAATTTGTTCCAGAACTTCGTTAATTTGCTCATCTTTGTTGCGAGTTATTGTACTAAAGACTCCTGGAAAATTAAAATTATTGACCTGGAATTATTTTTCTGCTGTAATTGTATGCACCCTGCAAGTTAAAATAATTGATCTTCTTATAAACAGCACGTTTCTACCATTTTATCGCTGAAGGTGACGTTAAATCTTATTCTCAATCTCTCTTTTTGGTGTAACAGCATTTTGGGGAAGGTTTAATGGATCCATGTTTTTTTGCAATCTTTGAAATATATGTGCCAGGGCCGTAGCCAGGATTTACCGAGGGGTGGTTCGCCTTTGCTCCAAAAGGGCACATCAGGGGGTTCGCTGTATGGGAAAAAGGGCAAATAGGGGGTTCGCTTCAGTTTGAAAAGGGCATTTATACGAGAAAAATATATAGTATTTGCGAAAGGGGGGTTTTCCCGAACCCAAAATACCCCCCCTGGCTACGGGCCTGTGTGCCTGTATTCTGTGGTCAGTCTGAACTTCTCTATCCTACAGTATAGGTTAACCATTGATGTAGACACCATTAGCAGCTACGTGGTACATGTACGTTATACATGATATTGTGTGGTGTAGATATAATGTGAAGATGTGACTCAGACCTAACATTGGGCCTGTCTACAAACAGATGATTTATTTCACCAGCTACAATGTGTTTACCAACACTGTCAGACAAAAAATCACCTCTCTAACATGTACATGTATGACCCGGTCACAAAACCAGTTTATAAACTTCACTTCTAGATACAGGAACATGTACGTTTTGTAAAATCTTGTGCTAGCATATAACATGACCGTCTCGACGGTGCACACATAAATATTTATTACAATAAATCCTGTAATAATCCAATCACAGGAGTAAACAAGATCTCATAACATCAGGGGCCGATTTCATGAAACCTCACTTGAGACCATTTCCACATTTGAAAGTTCAAGTGCACTTGAAAATCTCCCTTGACTTGAGTTTTTACTTTTCATGAAAGTTCACTTGAACCTGAAATCGCACTTGAGTTCAAGTGTGGTATGACCTCCCTTGAAAACCGCACTTGAAATAATAACATACTTGAAATGACCAATACGACGGGAGATGGTGTCAAAAAATAAGTTTTTTTTCATCTGCCCATGCATCATAATACACGTAGGGGCATTGTTCTTCATCTCATAGGTCCAAACATGGCACAGATATATTTATTTGACACCTCAAATTCTACCGATCGGCTCCGGCGCATCAAGTATCTTGAACATGCACTTGATTCTGCGGGGGTACTATTTATTACCAAATCGCACAAAAGAGTTCCAAAAAGGTCACTTCAAACATCACTTGACCAAGTGCGGCCAAAAACGTTTGATGAAACACCACTTGAGATTTTTTTTTAAGTGCACTTGGTCAAGTGCGAAAATCGCCCTTGAAAAAGTCACGTCAAGTGAGGTTTCATGAAATCGGCCCCAGGGGGTGTGGGGGTGGGGGGGTCAAATTGATCACAAGAAATTGACAAAAGGTTCCAAAATCATGCAGGTAATCCATTATTTCTTCAGTTGCGGGTGATGAAATATTAGAGTATTTATTGTAAGCTTGTGTACTTGTCAACGAGAATCCCACCCACCCCTGGGGAATGGTGGGGCTGTTATTGTAGGTAATATCACCAAAAACTTTCCTCATAGGGTGGGGCAATGTATGGGCTATGTCCGATACGAGATCGTTGGTGAAAATCGTGGTCATCTCCCCTGAACGGAACAACCAACTGACCCCACAGTGTGGTGTGGGGCATGGGTGGCGGTCATGACGGGTATGTCATTGAAAAAATGCCCAACACGGTGGGGGTGTGTTGAGTGTAATACCAAGTGATTTCCTTGGAGTGGGGGGATTCCCATTGACAGGTGCATTACACATGTTGTAGTAGATGATTGAATCTACATGTATACCATTTTAGTAACGAGACAAATCAGCAAATGAGTTTTAGTGCGTTTAACTTCCACCTCATTCTAAACAGAAAAACGTGTCTTGTTAAGTTTGGACTGACAATGAAGGAAAATATTCAATGATAAATATATCTGATACAAGTGTTTTAGAACTGCCGAATATTTTTTTAAAATAAGTTTCACTGGGATGAGGTTGCGCGACCCATTGTCAATCCCATCTTGCACTTTTGGTAGGGGAGAGAACTCTGACCCTAGCCAGACAATGTCAGAAATGATCGGTCGTTTGGCTGAAGGGTCATAGAAATCTCGGACTAATGAAATAAGTCTGGTAGATAGGCAGACTGCTCCTCCAGATATTGCATATGCAGAGCTACACAAACGGAAATTCTGTGTGACCTTTATCAAGTTAGGGAGCTTCTTGAAATTGAAGCATACTAGGAACTGGCATAAGGCATTCCAAACAGTGGCATTTTGCACTGTGTTGGAACTCCTAGGAACTTCATGCCATACAGTTTGGAACTCGGCAGACAAAGGATGGCTTATGCCATACCATGCAGCGGCATGGGGGGAATGGCCTATGCCATTCCAACTGGAACTCTAATCAATCCGGATCAGAACACCAAACTGGGCATGGTGTATCCTATTTGAATAACCGGTATATGCCATCCCTACCAGGAAACTCAGTTCCTAATTTCAAGAAGTTTCCTTATGCAATTATTTTTCAGGGAACCCATTTAAATTTGCATAACCTGAAAGAGGGTTACCCAAAGGCAAGTCATTGGTTAAATATTGGTGGTTAAATATTGGTGGTTTAATTTAGTTTATGATAATCCCTCTAATAGTTCAATCATAGGAAGTGAAATTTACCAACATGCAATATGTGGCTGATCAAATCTATTAGAACAGGAAGTTGACAAAATGGTTCAAAGTCCTGCATGTAATCTATTATTTCTTTATTATTTCAATGATTTTAAAGGGCCGCCGATTGAAATTTGTCCCCAAATGAGGGGGTGATTGAATTGGATAGGGGGCGGGAATTATTAGAGGGACTACCGTATTATAACCTTGCATTTGTAGTCCATCCTGGTGAGACATTTGCATTTTCTTGAATGATCAACTTGTAGGCCTACAAGGTACATGTATATTTCCCATGTTGTGACATATATGGTTATGAATGATCCAGAGTAAAGTTTGAACATTCCCTGCATGTATCATATTAGGACTGTACATGTCATAGCCTAGTTAACATAGTGAAATTCCTGTGGTATAGATTTCATTCATCATGCTCATGTAGCTACAGAACCCCATTACAATCTGTCTGACCCCTGGCCTAAGGCTTTATGCTGAAAACCAACAATTGTCTGATCCCCTTTGTGGGGAACTGATGGGGGGTTTTGTGTGAGGTGGTGTTCCTTTAATACATGTATCAGAATCAGTTTTATTGCTCTTTTTTGCCATACAGACTAAGGGCAGAAGGAAAAAAAAAAAAAAAAAAGACAGAAAAAGATATATATGTGTGTATATATAACAATAACTGACACGGCGAGTTTACTTGCTACCTGTAATCGTAATACTGTTAGAACGTGTATGTAAGGATCAGCAGTCAGTTATGATCTATTAACCTATTAATACTGTTCCAGTATCGTACCTCGATGGACTAAGTCATATGTTATGATAATGATTTCTGTCTGTCTGTCCATCCATCCGTCTTTTAACGTTCGTAAGCTGTGCGATATATCTTTAGTTCCAGGTCATGGATTGATACCTCATTTTGAGGTCAAAAGGTCAAAGGTCGAGATCACTGTGGCTGAAAATCAATAGATAATTGGAAATTGTTATGTTTGTGCATTAAGAATACAGTTTAGAGATGTGGATTGTGTGATGAAGTTCAGAGCCTATTAACTTTTACCCCTCAGCCAAATTTGGCGAATGGGTGTTGTCTGTGACTCGGAGTCTATTAGAGTTGACCAACATTCAGAGCATATGTAACTGGTGATGGATCAGTTTATTGAAGATGACCGTGACCTATATTTCTAGGTCAGATTCAGTTTTTACAATATTTTATGAAGGATCATAGTTAGAGCTTCTAATTTGTGTCTTTCAAGTTTTGGTTTCATCAGTCTAAGGTGTGCACAGGCATGTACAGTGAAGCCCATAAGGCTGTGAACAACCTGTAACCATCTCGGTCATGTATACGTGACCCTGTGGTCGTGTGTATCCATTCTCAGCCTACTTTCGGCAACTGCAAGAGGGAATTTCCAGAAATCAGTACCACGTGACTTCGTCAGCCAATCAGCAAAAGTCTACCGACATAACCCCAATGTTACTCGCCATTTTTAAGTCATGTGATGTCCTACTTGTTCAAAATTACAGATGCACCACACCTCTTGTATGATACGGAAGTTATTCATACCTATATATTTTGTAAGCCCAGGCAATATCTGTTTAAGAAGTGGTATGAAAACCTGTAATTTATCAGATTTCTCGAGTCTATTCTCCGCGGGATGAAGGCCGGACAGAATCCGGTAAAGTACCGGATATCGCTCCGCCAAAATGGAGACACACGATTCGCAAGCCATCTTATGGATGGCGAAGTGTATGCAAATGGTTTGTGAAGGAAGTAATGATTTGGTCAATTAACAATTTACTAAGGACTTTCTAACCTTTTTCAGAGGGTTTTTTTGGGAGAATCAGAAGGAGGTGGAGTTGGTGGTGGGGGGAGGGACATCAGTAATTTAGTCACCATAGTGAAATGTAAATTCAGCCCTATGAGCTAAGCTTGTACATGTATGTAACCTTGTGTTCAAGTTCATGTACCTGTATTTGGTATATTGTATTTTGCAGAAAAATCCTATGATATTACATATGTGAGGGTACGTTTTCACTCAAGTCGACCAGAGAGTTTTGCCATCTATAAAAAGACAACGGACGACAGTGAGTGGGTGGCATATCAATTTTATAGTGCGTCATGTGAGTTAACATATGGGATGCGCACAGACGAAGTGATTACACGGGGGAACGAGGCACGTGCAATCTGTACTGATGATTATAGTGACATCTCACCGCTTACGGGTGGCACTGTGGCTTTCAGTACTTTGGTTGGCAGACCTAGTGCATACAACTTTGACAACAGTCCAGAATTACAAGTAAGTTCGAAGTTGTTTATTTCTCATCCAGCGCTGGATGTGGGTTGTTTGTTGTTTTCATAGACTGTCATTGTCCTCCGGGAGTACCCCCGGCCCCTCTCTTTCTGCATTCACTGGTCCGAATTGTTCATGATTAGTTTTCAATTGCAGTTTCATGCCAAGTGCCAGTGTTTTTGTTCTATCTCATTTAGTGTTAACTCCGGCACAGTCTTCATGAATGACAGTTTCATATGATATCTGCCTCTCTTTTTCGATAAAAAAAATGTTCATTGGTGCCGGAAATTGCTGTATTTGCACCAACTTCAAACAATTCAGCTTTGCATTGATGTAACAACTTGCGCATCGATGAAGTGACTTTTTGTTGCAGAGGTGAACATTAGAAGTTGACTTTGACTTCAACTGATGAGAAGATGGTTTCATCTGAACACCAATATTTGAGTAAAAAAAAATGTTTCCTTCTTTATTTTTGCCACTTTGGTAGAAAGGTGGAAATTGTGAATATTTCCTCTAAAATTTTCTCTGAAAATGCAGCAAAATTTTAAAAAAATTCCCTCGGGGAGTACTTCTGGATCATCCGCTTTGCGGGAGCAGGACAATCCTTCCCAGTCCCACCCCTGATTTGGCCCTCCAATTTTTAAATTGCTTCCACTGTGCCTGCATGCAGTCTTGGATGTCTATGTCCATGGTGATATGTCCATGTCACACATGTGTTCCTGAATGTGTTATCAATGGGTTTCTGTGCAGGGACACTGAGCTGTTATGTTAGGTGACCTTTAACCTAGGCTAGCACTCCTTCTCTGGCCCTGTGACCTATACTACAGGAAGTGTATGTACAAATGTACCCCAAACATTACCACTCAGATATGTTATCAATTTCCTAGAAACTCTGTGATTATGTTATGAAACAACAGTAAACAGTTCTACAGTAAACATACACATGTACATACAAGCTGTCATACAATGTGGTATAATGTACTGTTATATTAATCATTGCATAATTGATTCTATATTTCAGTTTTTCTTAGGCCCCATAAAAAAAATGCCTTGTTTCCCATCACCGCCCGCCCCGATTTATTTGTTATTTTTTTCTCACCTGCCTTGTTGGTGTTTCTTTTGGTATGAAAATGAGCCTGAACTGACTCTGGTTTGCATCAGTGACTGTTGTGGCACGCTACGAATGCGTGTTGTGTTATTTTACACGCGAAAGTCTTACCTTGTGTGATTACCGGAGCCTTGCCAGCACTGGACTTGATGTTTCTTCTGTGCGCCATTGGATGTCATGGTTATTAGATACTGTCCTGAATCAAGACTTCTTACTTGACTGTTCGTGTGTGGACATACTGAAGATCTAGTCGTCCTTTCCAAGACTCTGATAATAATTCTGTTACTTTTTGATCTGTAATTGGACCTCGTTGAAGGTCTTTCAATGACAGCTATCTTTGCTGTAATCAAGGTGACATGTCCGTGATATTGTCGCGCTGTTTGCAATTTTATGGTTGTAATCTCATTTTCATTCTATTTGTGTATAAATTTCTAGTCGTATATAAATGTATAATAGTAATACAGGAACACAACATCTGCACTGCAGCATTATCACGGTATAAATGTATAGTTGATATTTATTTTTCATTGAAGAACTTACGTTGTTCTATTCCTCCGTGATATAGTTTCATGCCAAGTGGACAAGTGGACTAGTGGTATGACTGCCCAAAGTAATATTCATGAACGTCAAATTATGCATCATGTTCTCCATTTCGCGAGAATAGCTCAGCTTATTGTTTTCTGCTGAAATGAAACACCCACAGTTTTGTCTTTCAAATCACAATGATTCAGATTTTATCAATACCATCTTTCGAGTTCTGTCTACCTGCATAGGAATGGAGTGTTTGCGACTACGAAATCAGAATGAGATGACCTCACATGTAGCAGTATGCAGATGAGAATGGAAATACAAACGCCATGGGATTTCTGCTGATTTATCCAATATATTTAGTCAATCTCTAGCAAGACCGTGAACAAAACTAAACTCATTAAAATGAATTGTATATATACCATTTTAGGACCAAATTAGACTATCACTATCTTAATATCAGTGGATTCTCGAATGAACTGAACCATTCCTATGCCCTTCCGAAAATAAAAAAGGACCGCCCGTCCGACCTTTTGAAAAGTCAGTGATGGGAAACAAGGCATTTTTTTTATGGGGCCTTAAGGACTAATCATGCTAAATAGAGGATCTTACACGAGTGGCTATTTAATATGAAAGTTATGACACGAGTTGAGTTATTTTTTTATGTTGCGAGCTTTAACGAGTGTCATAACTTTCATATTAAATTGCCTCGAGTGTAAGATTCTGTTTATCACATAACTATTTTTAAGCAAATTATAAACGCAATAATTCGAAATATTTTATCATCGAATCTATCTCAAAATTTTCTTTGTTTCTTCTCGACGAAAAAAACGTCCGTGGCTCAGGTGCATCACAGCCTTACAAGTTACTGTATACGCTAAGCCGTTATAGTTCCAAAACTCAACAGAGTTGGAGCACATCCCTTTTAAGGCTGTTCAGTTTTCACAGCATTTAAATATATCGTAGACCATTTCACAACAGAATGCAGTAAGTGTAACTTGTTAATTAGCTGTTCCTCATACATTATTTATTTTGGATCATGTCATGCCACAAGTTACGCTCGTGTTCGCTGCATGTCATCATGTGCACGACATGTTGATGAGTTCCCAGCGATGTGATGACAACCCAGGCTGACAAGATCATTTTGAATACGGTACGTAATCCGTTTGAAGTCTGTAATCATCCAGATCTATTGCAAGAAAGCAAACATCGGAAAGATTCCATGTAGATATATTGCAGAAGAATGAACAAACGTTTACTTCGAGATATGGTACCCAAAATGACGGCCTGGCTTGTTTCGCCAAACAAGAATGACAGACTACCTCCGTACTTTATACAAAATATGAAGCTCAAAACTGTCGAAATAATGTATGCCGATCATTGCTGCTTGTATGGCTATTGACAATTATAGTATGCATAAATTTTATCAATGGGAAAAATAGTTCAATGACGTCACCACCAAGCGTAAGAGTATGTTTTCCACGCTCTCAACCAATCGTCTTCCTTCAAAGTGTTATGTCACTAGTTACATACGATATTTACGTCATGGCTTTATGTCACTGAATAACAACACAGTTATGTGATAAATAACAATCTTATAATTACTACCTGTAACAAGAGCACAGTCAAAAATAAGATAATTTGCTCTCACAGTATTTACGGTGAATTCATTTATGTGAATAATTTAGAGATTCTGGGAAATGGTATGTAAAATGGAAGCTAAGGTTTCAAATATGCAGAATTCATTGCAGTTATGAGGGAAATATTAGATCCATAATATCCTAGCCCCGTGGATTGACCTGGGATGTCGTTGTGCACACCACAGGTCATGGTAAGAATAGGCCTCAGCTCCTCAGACAGCTTGTCGTAAGCGGCGACTAACTGAGGCACCCGTGGGGTTCCCGGGTGTAAAAAGGAATAGGACGGACCCCACCCGTGTGGTTCCCGGTGTGAAAAGGAATAGGACCCAACGTCGTGATATGACTGAAATATAGTTGAAAGCGATGTTAAATCATATTCACTCACTCACCCCATAATATGCTATAGATACATATAAGGTTCATTTCCCAATTCGTTTTTCTTTGTATAGTTATGGAGAAAACTTTACCGACCGGTAGCAAAAACTTTTATCTTTTCCTGAAAGCCAAGTAGATCATGCCATGATTTTGATCTTGTATAAGTTTTGGGGCATAAAACATGGTGATCAGTCCCATTGATTACCATACACATCACAGCTACATGTAAAAGTTATTGGCAACTTTTCCACCAATTTCATGAACCAAAAAGGTGAAAAAGACATTGTTTTAGGACTCCCATAGCTGCCATCTTGGATTTACCCAAGATCCTTTGCACCTATAATTATGTGAATACATGTAGGCTTAAAATGACCCCACAATGTAAAAAAGTGTCTCTTTATTCTAAAGCTACGTGGAAAAGTTCACAATGGGCAGGGTGGGGGGATTCTCCTTCCACCATACCAGACAGGGCCGTAGCCAGGATTTACTGAGGGGTGGTTCGCCACAACTCCAAAAGGGCACATCAGGGGGTTCGCTGTATGGGAAAAGAGGCAAATAGGGGGTTCGCTTCAGTTTGAAAAGGGCATTTATATGAGAAAAATATATAATATTTCCGAAAGGGGGGTTTTCCCGAACCCAAAATAACCCCCCTGGCTACGGGCCTGCCAGATTGGGTGAAAACAGCAGATCTGCTCCAACCTTCTGAGAACGGTGGAACAATTGCCCTCCTTCTTACACCTGTGACCTGTAGATGTACAAGAACAGCTTGATCATGTTGATCTTTAAGTCATGATACATGTAAGTGAGAAATTGTACCCGATAAAATAGTCTTTTGACACAAAACAAAATGAAGGATTTCAATTTCCTGTCTAAATACTGTCTTTATGTATTAGAAATTCATTTCTTGTACTGTGAAAAAAACAATAAATTTCAGTGCTACCTGGAGTATGTATTTAATGCATTGTGTAGGGGAAATGTTTAGGGCAAAGTACATCGACAGAAAAAAACTGATATGAAGAAAAACTTAATGTCTGGATATATGTATACATAGTTAGCGTACATCCAACATGTAGATGTAGTTCACCCACATACATGTACATACACTGTGTATATCTGTACTTTTAATTAAAACATATAATGATATAGTTCTATTCCACCAAACCAGTTCTTCTGCATTTTACATCTACATGTACATACATAAACTCAGACTGTAATGTACTATCATTGACATCCCGCATGGTACTGCTAATAAAATGGACCACTCTACATCATGTGTATATATATTTTGATTATATTTAACGACTGATGTACAATAAAGATGCATTTAAAACGGGAAATATATTGTGTGTGAATTCTATGTTGGTCAAGCATGCAGGGCTCAAGTTCCGTGCCTATATTAACATTAACCCCCCCCCCCCCCCCCCACACCACCGCTCCCAATACACACATTCTCACAATATAGTCATTTTAATATTGAGTTGGCACATTTGGTGATGTCCCCATGCAGAATTACAGTTGCACACACCCTATTCTCTGCAGAGAGGCTAAGATTGTTTGCTATGACTATGTACATGTACACCCTATTCTCTGCAGAGAAGCTATGACTGTTTGCTATGTACACCCTATCTTCTGCAGAGAAGCTAAGAGTTTATGTGCATCCTATCCTCTGCCGAGAAGCCAATAGTTTGCTATGTACATCCTATCCTCTGCAGAGAAGCTAAGAGTTTATGTGCATCCTATCCTCTGCAGAGAAGCTAAGACTGTTTGCTATGTACATCCTATCCTCTGCAGAGAAGCTAAGACTGTTTGCTATGTACATCCTATCCTCTGCAGAGAAGCTAAGACTGTTTGCTATGTACACCCTATCTTCTGCAGAGAAGCTAAGACTGTTTGCTAGGTACACCCTATCCTCTGCAAAGAAGCTAAGACCGTTTGCTATGTACGCCCTATTCTCTGCACAGAAGCTAAGACCGTTTGATAGGTACACCCTATCCTCTGCAAAGAAGCTAAGACCATTTGCTATGTATGCCCTATTCTCTGCACAGAAGCTACATGTAGGACTGTTTGCTGTGTACACCCTATTTTCTGCAGAGAAGCTAAGACTGGTAGCTATGTATGCCCTATCCTCTGCTGGGAAGTGAAGACTGCTTGCTATGTACACCCTATCCTCTGCAGAGAAGCTAAGACTGTTTGCTCTATCCTCTGCAGAGAAGCTAAGACTGTTTGCTGTGTACACCCTATTCTCTGTAAAGAAGCTAAGAACTACATGTATGTGCACCCTATGGATCTCTGCAGGGAAGTTAAGACTGTTTGCTAGTTTTCTATGTACACCCTATTCTCTTCAGAGAAGCTAAGATTGTTTGCTATGTACACCCTATTCTCTGCAGAGAACCTAAGACTGTTTGCTATAAACACCCTATTCTCTACAGAGAAGCTAAGACTGTTTGCTATGTACACCCTAATCTCTGCGGAGAAGCTAAGACTTTGCTACATGTACACCCTATCCTCTACAGAGAAGCTAAGATTGTTTGCTATGTATACCTTATTGTCTGAAGAGAAGCTAAGGCCATTGTTAATTAATTCTTTGTTTCTCGTAACCTTGCTTTTGAAAATAGACATGCTGAGGGCGATAATTATTAATTATTAATTATTACCTACATGTAGCGAGAGAAAAAAAAAAAAAAAATACTAAAACAAAACTTGGGATGCAAAATTTGAAAATATAAAACCTTTTACCGGACTAGATTTATCAAACAAAACCTCTGCTAGAGGAACAGTGACCTGCTAATTAAATGAATAATGCATACATAATAACCATTAAAAAGAAATCACAGATCACAATCCATAGACATGACTCTTGACATAAAATACATTATGTGAGGTGTCATATATGGAGCTAATTTAGAACTGGTTTCCATCAGATTAGTATTGGCTAACAATATTAAATCAACCTTCACCAAAGCAACCATAAATAGTAATAATATTAATCCTAATTTTTAGGATTCATAAATTTTACTATAATACAGCTGTCCTAAGCAAGTCACTGGTCAACAACAACAACAACAGCTTTGGTCTAATCACGATGCCTTCTTCTAATTTTCAGAGTCAGTAAAGACTTGGAAGAGAAGTCTTTCTTCTCTTCCAAGTCCGCCACTGTGGATTCTTGATCCATGGCACTGAGTGATTTATAGATTTATAGATTTATAGAATTTATTTGCTGATTACAAGCGCCCATATAAGGCAGGAGAATCATCGACGGAAGTTTCAAATCTGCCTTGGAAAGAGAACGCTCGATGACAGAGCTGGCGGTCGTCTTTTCAGAGAATAGGAAAGTTGTGAATTTAACATAAAACTGACCGTTTGTTGAAGCTATCGTGGCTCCGTTGGCCAAAATCATTTTGATCAACACCAGGATGAATGCGATCAACCATGCGGACATTTCTAAATTCATTGCGCGGTGTACGAGGAACAAAAGGGGTGTATGATGAACATACTTCCGTTTGATTTGAGAACTCCGCGTGCAAATCGATATCTAGTTTGCGGACGAATAGTTATACTTCTTCACTTCTCAATGCATATTTCGTTAGATTACATTGTGGATGTTCAGTTTGTTGTTATTTACTGTTTTTGCGATCAGACAAACTACGGAATTGAGACCACAGAATTTCCTTCCGGAGCTCCGACTGGAAAACATAATGACGTAGCTTAGAGGATTCCCAAGAAAGTTTGCCGTTTCATTGGTCAGTTTATGGGGAATCCCTTGAACTGCACAACAGGTGGCGCTGCAGTGCCCTTCGAAGGGATGGTACAAAGAGACGGCTTTACGAAACTTGTTACGACAATCTCAGTATTTTACGAGCAATTTAATCACTGGAGAGCGCTGCTTCGCGAAATCAGAACTCATTATAGGCATTTTTTTTAGGGATCAGTACCAATAATTAATACAATGCGTAATTATTGCTTGCAAAAATACTGATGCGGGCGGGTTACGGGAAACGAACCATTAATTAACAGCGGCCTAAGACTGTTTGCTATGTACACCCTAATCTCTGCGGAGAAGCTAAGACTGTTTGCTACATGTACACCCTATCCTCTAAAGAGAAGCTACTTGAGATTGTTTGCTATGTATACCTTATTGTCTGAAGAGAAGCTAAGACTGTTTGCTATGTACACCCTATCCACTGCAGAGAAGCTAGGACTGTTTGCTATGTCCACCCTATTCCCTGCGGAGAAGCTAAGACTGTTTGCTATACACACCATATGCTCTGCAGACAAGCTAGGACTGTTTGCTATGTACACCCTATTCTCTGCAGACAAGCTAGGACTGTTTGCTATGTACACCCTATTCTCTGCAGAGAAGCTAAGACTGTTTGCTATGTACACCCTATCCACTGCAGAGAAGCTAGGACTGTTTGCTATGTCCACCCTATTCCCTGCGGAGAAGCTAAGACTGTTTGCTATGCACACCCTATTCTCTGCAGACAAGCTAGGACTGTTTGCTATGTACACCCTATTCTCTGCAGACAAGCTAGGATTGTTTGCTATGTACACCCTATTCTCTGCAGACAAGCTAAGACTGTTTGCTATGTACACCCTATTCTCTGCAGACAAGCTAGGACTGTTTGCTATGTACACCCTATTCTCTGCAGAGAAGCTAAGACTGTTTGATATGTACACCCTATTCTCTACAGACAAGCTAGGACTGTTTGCTGTACACACCCTATTCCCTGCAGACAAGCTAAGACTGTTTGCTATACACACCATATTCTCTGCAGAGAAGCAGAGACTGTTTGCTATGTACACCCTATTCTCTGCAGAGAAGCAGAGACTGTTTGCTATGTACACCATATTTTCTGCAGAGAAGCTGAGAAGGTGTGCTATGTACATACATGTACACCCTATCCTGTGCTGGGAAGTTAAGGCTGTATGCTATGTACACCCTATAACCTGCTGATGGGCTAAGACTGTTTGGATATGTGATGTCACCAGTGAGAATAAATTGACCCCAGACTCGTATATAAACATGAAGGATAATATCTTCTGCATGATGAAGGCAAAGATCTAAACAGAGGGC
>JAVTVY010007258.1:0-46249 GCA_036873755.1 Hanleya hanleyi | reverse complement strand
ATGGAAAAGCTATTCAGTGATACCACAGATTACCCAAGTCTCTAAATATTACGTTTGTTCACTTTCTTCTGTTGACTAATCTGATGTGAACATTCCGGGATACTTTCTGTGAATCTTTGTTGTAATTTTTGTTTTCAATTAAATGGATGTCGTCTAAAACATACGCAAATGTGCAATACTATCGTCTTTATCGATCAATAACAACTACCCGAAAAAATAGTTCAACTCATCCAATCAACATAGCAGCAGGAACATTTCGAAGAAGAACAGTTCAGATATTGAACTGCAGGGTTTATCCATTAGAACTGTAAACCAACAAATCCCCGGAAAGAAATCCTGCTGTTTACTTGATTAATTACTTCCTAACATTCTTTCGTTGTTCGGAATAATTAATGTGTGCATGTATGGTTGCAACGAGCAGAAAACCGTTGATGACCACACAGAATTGTGCCGACTATAGCGAATCGTATTTGTTTGCTCGTTTATTTCAAAGAGACAAACATATGAAGCGAACAATTTCGAATAGCTGTATTTGCTATAGACCTAGATAATTCCAATCATCTTTGACAGCTAGCGAGACTAGGCTGCGAGTATCAAGCCGTCATGTCCGTCTACCCATTGGCCGGAAGTGGTCCAATATAATGAGTCAAACGTCACGAGGATTGTTCATGCAACATCCCTGCATCCCTTACAAACATAAACGTGGGGATTGCGTAGGGAAAGTGTGGGGTATTGGTGGGCGCGTGGGGTTCGTGTGGGTGAAAGCGTGGTTTGGAACTTTCCTCGTGGGGATAGCGTAGGGTTTGTGTGGGGCAGCTGTCCACGGTTATGCAAATTTAGCATAAACATGGGGATTATGTAGGGCTGATGTGGGGATTATGACGGGCGAATGGGCGAGAATTCAAATTCCGCGTGGGGATGATGTAGGGCATACCTTTATCTGCTACATATTCAAAGTGTAACGTGGGGTTGGTCGACTGAGTTGTTTGTAGGGATTAGGTGGGGTGGACTTTTTCCAGCGCTCGTAGACAAAGTCCAATGTAGGGAATGTGTCGGGCTGTGCTGAAAGTTTACGTCCGGCGTGGGGATGATGTAGGGCAACATGCTCGCCGTTTTCCTAGCTTAAGATAAACGTGGGGATTTTGTTGGGCAAGCATTCTTCCATGCATAGCCTAAGACGATAGTGGGGTTGAAGTGGGGCGATATTTTATTTGCACATATAGTGTGAGATGAATGTGGGGATCGTGCAGGCAGACTGTGAACTCTGTTTTCTTAAAAGAATATACAAAAACGTTTATATTTTTTCATGATCGTATAATACTCGAAAGGAAAACTATTTATTTAGATTTATATTTTTTGGATGCATTTTCAATGAAAGTTATTAAAACGTTTTGTGCCGGTGTATCGCGAAAAATTCCCGTCGAATCGACATCATGCATCTTTTACGGTAAACTTCTCGTCGTGAGGTGAAAGAAATGTGTAGCAAAAGATATATTTTTGAAACGGGTATCTGTACAGGTTTAAAAATAACTAAACAGAATCAAATATCGAAGAGATACAGGCAGAGTTATCAAGTGTTGGTTACCATTTCCGGCGTATCCACCGTCATATTTTCGCGAAATGTTGGCCGTGCCCACTGCCATATAGGACTAGGTTTAAAGATTGCTAGAATATCAATTCACTGATCATATGTCATAAGAATATTTTTTAATGCAATGCATGAATATAAGTTCTGTGTCTAATGTATCGCATCCATAAATTTCCTCCGATAAATAACGCTAAATCGCGACTATAAATGTGAGCCGTCTTAGGCCATTGCCTATTGCCTATTAATTTGCATGTTAATCGAGTTGTCTCCCTTCATACCAAGAACTTTCTACAAGCAAAGTTTGCGCGCGCAACACCGGAAGTGGAGCGCGATTGTAAACATTGGCAAGCCATGAACTTGGTTGATTTTTCTTCACCAAGACGTTAAGATGGCGAATAAATACGAAGAATGGACGCTGAAAGACCTAAAGGATGAACTGAGGAAACGGAAAGCTAAACTATTGGGAAGAAAACATGAATTAGTCGAGCGGTAAGGTGTTTTGATTTACATGTCAAATCGTATACCTATTGACGTGCACCCCATTTTCGTGGCCTTCAAACTTTTCGCAGTATTACTGTTATGACCTAAAAATGAATGTTTATTTCCGATTTATTTAAAAGTTTCTGTCCCTAAAACGGGATGGGTATTCAGACAGCTGGTCGTTTAGGTACAGGGGTGAAATCACCTGTTTCCGAACCAACACGATATCCGTACTAAGTTAATTTTACTGACCGCTTGTTTTAGATTGGATACGGTGATCTGTCCGGTCAGAATATATGTTTATATAGAAACAACAGAGAAAAAGTTCTGTATAAGAAACTATTCCAGGCCGGGAATGTATTCATTATTATTATTGAAAAAATAATAATAAATGGGGGGAGGGGGGGAGGAGGTGCAAAACTCCTATTGAATACATCTTTTTTTTATCAGGTTGCAAGCATATGACCGAAGTGATAATTTCAAGGGTGATGTTGTCATGAAACCAGAGCATGTCATGGACATTCCGCCATCAGAAGAGTACAAAGATTTGAACAGTGACTCCAAGGTAGAGTAAATATCCCTTCAATGACTGTATCTGGATTGATTAATTACTAGTCATGGATACACTTCATTATTGCAATATGAATTGTTTGTTTGTTTTTTATTCTGTTTAATGCATAGCTGACTAGAAGTATGATCATCAAATTAGAAATACATGTATGGTAGTTTGTATGTCGTTGGCTGAACACCTCACCTACATTTATTACCACCATTAGTTTGCTCCCAATGGAAAGGAAGATTGATTTTTATTTGCAACGGAATGAAGTTTTTGTTTACAAGTGAAAAAGGCTGAGAGCACAGTTTAAAATATGAAATTCTGTTCTGTAACCGGTACTTTAGACTATAAAACTGTCACGTTTAACAGTATTCTGTTGGTCCTATCTGTGTTTCGTGCCTGGCATGTACTGGTCTTCAGTGGCATCACTGGTCTGCAAGATCGGGCAGATCAGAATGACAGATTCCTTTAATGTAATTTGATACTAAAATGCATTTCTGCCTCTCTTTTCAGGTAACAATAATTTCCTACAGAATGTATACTGCCCTGATTGAGTTTTATCTAATATAAATAGTTGTGTTTGTATTTCAATGATTTATAGGAACAGGCAAATACTGGACGCCACTCATTGTGTGAATTGGTAACAGGATAATGGATTAGATTGGCTTGTGGACCTCATGTGAATACCAGTTATCAAGGAAAGGAAGTTACATCTGGAGGTGAGGAAATCTTATAATCACTGCATATCTGAGAAAAAACTGTGATATCCTGTTCATTTCTAAGAGGTGGGATGTCCCGCCAGTTGGGCCTGAATTAAAAAGGTGTTTGTTTGGGGTAACAGGCCCTGGTCAGTGAGAATGGGTCGGTCGGTCAAAAATTTATTTTATTTTATTTTGTTATTGAGCAGTCAGTTTACTGTCCGTCTCAATTTACGATGGGATGGGATTTTCGGCAAAATATCGGAGCCAGTTTATCTCAAAGCATTGAAATTCTTCACAGTATCTATATGTTATTTGTGTATTTTTATTCTGAAATTTACCAATACCCCACATGTTATTTTTATAGCGCCTAGTTTTGCAGGGGTCAATGTTTGACTGCCATCATGAAACTAGAATATTTGTATGCTCAACCATATTTGTTTCCTGTATTAATATACGATAGCTCGGGCATTCAGAATATACTAATCGTTTTTACCCCTCGGCGATTTTGGCCTCGGGGTATTGTCGTCGCCATGTACGTCCGTCCGTCTGTTACAGCATTTTAGGCAAAAGCGCTTGAGACTCAACCACCAAAATTTCAACACTTAGTGCTAAGTCAGACGCCTATCGAAAATGGCCTCCCTCGGCCCATACTTTACAGAGTTCTGCGCCTTTACAGATTTATTAATTTCCATTTCTGTCCTATATGCCTGAATGTAACCAACTATATCTGCAGAGCTGTGTTCAGTATAGCTACTATATTTTGGAAACTTATTTATATTGTTGTATTCTACAAGCCAACAAAGGATTACTCGCCTCAGCTTATGGAGTTATGCCCCTTTCGGATGTAATAATCTTCGATTTTGTTAGTTGTAGCTGAATGTGCAAGTTATATCTGCAGATCCGTGTTCGGTACAGCTTATTCATCTTGGTTCTTATTTCACAGAGTGCTAAGTCAGACGCCAATCGAAAGTGGATCCCCTCAGCCCATATTTTACAGGGTTATGCCCCTTTACAGATATATTAATTTTTATTTCTGTCCTATATGCCTGAGTGTAACCAACTATATCTGCAGAACTGTGTTCGATATAACTATTATATTTTGGAAACTTATTTATATTCATGTATTCTACAAGCCAACAAAGGATTACTCGCCTCGGCTTATGGAGTTATGCCCCTTTTGGATGTAATAATCTCCGATTTTGCTATCTGTAGTTGAATGTACAAGTTATATCTGCAGATCCGTGTTCGGTACAGCTTATTTGTCTCGGTTCTTATTTTACAGAGTGCTAAGTCAGACGCCTATCGAAAGTGGCACCCCTCGACCCATATTTTACAAAGTTATGCCCCTTTACAGATATATAATTTTTCTATTTCTGTTCTATATGCCTGAATGTAACCAACTACCGGTATATCTTGATCATCCCACATAGAACTATCTCTTCCCCAATTCACACTATACATGGGTCTCAATCACTTGGGGAAAGCCGAGGGGTTTTGATTATATCAATCTCATGTTCATTGTTTGACTTCCAGGTTATGTTTGCAACCAGTTCAAGGGCACACCGTGGTCCAAAGTAAGGAGAGGCATCACTCAGAAATGCCATGATGCAGCAAGGTCAGGTAGAATCCGCCAGAAAACACCAATGAAGAAGCATGATCTCCACATGTCAGAAGAGCTGGTGGACTCTTCTTCAGCTTCACCCTCATCTGCCGTGGATTCGTCATCCTCTGACGATGACAACGACAGTCCCCCAAGGAATGCAGAAAGCCATCCCACAACAGGTGGGAAAAGACCAAGACAGATTTTTTTAAACCTTTGAGGGAGGAAAAACCATTCTACTTGACACAGACTTTCAATGTGCTTCCCATTTTGTGCTCAGGTGTTTTAAGACATGGTACAATGTACATTTTATGCTGCTAAAGAATAAAAGGTGAAATACGAGTGGAATTTGCTTCTGCTGGTGGTTATTTTAAGGGATGGATGATATTGCAGGAGGAATCCGGACAGACTAGACAGTCTGTACAAATGACATGCCCTTATAGATAGAAGATGCCCCGCTCCCCACACCCCAGGAATTCCGGACAGATGGTGTTTTGTGCACCCTGCCCCGTAATTTCCCCATTTGTGGGGATACTGCAGAGTGCTCTGCCCAATTCATTCCCCACTCCCAAATAACTACCTTGAAAATAACCCATTGTTGGTACATTGGGGGGTGACAACCCCACGACATCCCCACACATGGGGATATTGTAGGGTTACTGTGGGGATGTTGCCATACCTCTTTGTAGGGTTTTCTGCCCCAAATTGGAATTACTGCCCCGCAGATTCCCCACGTGGGGATATTGTGGGGTTTTCTGCCCCGCAGATTCCCCACCTGGGGATATTGTGGGGTTTTCTCTCCCATGCTGGAATTACTGCCCCCGCAGATTCCCCACGTGGGTATATTGTGGGATTTTCTGCCCTGTAGTTTCCCCACGTGGGGATGTTGAGGGGTTTTCTGCTCCATGCTGAAATTACTGCCCCGCAGATTCCACATGTGGGTATATTGAGGGATTTTCTGCCCCGCAGATTCCCTACTTGGGGATATTGTGGGGTTTTCCGTCTCATGCTGGAATTACTGCCCCGCAGATTCCCCATGTGGGGATGTTGTGGGGTTTTCTGTCCCATGCTGGAAGTACTGCCCCGCAGATTCCCCACGTGGGGATATTGTGGGATTTTCTGCCCCGCAGATTCCCTACTTGGGGATATTGTGGGGTTTTCCGTCTCATGCTGGAATTACTGCCCCGCAGATTCCCCACGTGGGGATGTTGTGGGCTTTTCTGTCCCATGCTGGAATTACTGCCCTGCAGATTCCCCACGTGGGTATATTGTGGGGGTTTTCTGCCCCGCAGATTCCCCACTTGGGGATATTGTGGGGTTTTCCGTCCCATGCTGGAATTACTGCCCCGCAGATTCCCCACGTAGGGATGTTGTGGGGCTTTCTGTCCCATGCTGGAAGTACTGCCCCGCAGATTCCCCACGTGGGGATATTGTGGGATTTTCTGCCCCGCAGATTGCCCACGTGGGGATATTGTGAAGTTTTGTACCATGCTGGACTTACTGCAGGAATATTGTGGGTCGATCCCATACCAGCTTTAAATATAGTTCCCCGCATCACCCCCAAATGTAGGGAACATGTGGGGCTGATGTTGGGATAGTGCGGGGATTTAATTCAGCTAAACAGCATTAAGAAACTCCTTTTCCACGACTAAGTCCAATGTGGGGATTTTACCAAATCCCTACACATTCCCACATTGGCTGTCCTACACATTCCCCACATGATCCCTACACAGCTTGCCCGACATAAACCCCACAAATTCCCCAGCTTATTGGTTTGTAAGGGATTATATGGTCAGTTAATTCGCTACTGACGTAACATAATACTGCAGCCGTGTTGATGTGTGTTGTTGTTAATGTTTAATCACTTCGCAAGTATTCATCATATGTTGAATTCAAAATGGGTTTTCTTCGAACTAAATCTTTCATAACTTGCAGATCTCTTGAAATTGACTATTATTAATCTAATTTACCCTACCTGGCCGGTGGCGGCGCTTTCCGCCCCCACCCCGGCCCCGTTGGTTTTTTGCTGCTATCTCCGACAAGAACTTGACAGCTGACACTCAGTGACCTTGTAGTTTATCATATTGGGGTCATTTTGAACCTATTTGCATGACCCCCAAGCAGAAAATCATGGACAAATTAAAAATGGCGACCATGGGAGGGTACGAGAAAAGTGATGTTTTCCTCATTTCACTTTTCTGCTTTTCTGCGAGGAAATTTGAGTAAAAGCTATTTTATTTCCCATAAGATCATTAATTTCTAATTCATTATGCACTTTTTCGAGGAAAACACATAAATAAATAAAAAATGGATAAACCTGACCAGAAAATCGATCAAAAATAACGTGCACTGTGACGTCATCATGGCGGCCATCTTGGATATGTTTTGCATGTTTTATTAGGGATTGTCCCAAAGATATATTGTGGTAAGTTCCAGCACTCCAGGGACAATGAAAATATATGGGGGCACTCCCCTTCCCCAGGCTGCGATACACTCCAAATCGCCCAAGTCAGATAGTATTAATAAATTTCCAGTGATGTTTAATTGCTCTTTACGTATGGTCCAGTATGATTGTAATCGTGTGATAGCCTTAATTAAATGTCGAAATATCTTGTTTGAGGGCGAACGGGTGGTGGTTTTGGCATGTTCGCCATCCGTTTTTATTCGAGTGAAAATACAATATTGTTCAAACTAAAAGGTAACCCAAAACTCAAGCCCGAACAAGAGGTCGGTTATTGAAAACTGCCACGCTTTATTGTTAATTGTGTTTTGTTATTGTTTATAGTATCGGTCCGGTCTCTTTTTATAAAACAAAAACATAAGGCTACCCACATTCAAATGTTAACTTTACTGATAAATGATCGTATTATAGTATAATTGAAACAAATACTTCTCGTTTCCGTGATCATGACAATTGATACAATGGATTAATTTCTGGGAGGAAGACAAATATTCACTTACGAACTGAAACACAAAAGCTTTTTAAATCTGTAATGACTAATCTCATCTCGGTAATTCTCGTGTTGCTATAGCACTACAAATTAGAAAGCTATATACCCGATACAGATTAATTAATGTCATACCAACAAGTTGTATACTTCTCGCAGTCATGGTTTGTTAAACTTTTACTAAAACGAATATTAACTACTCCAGTTAAATTTACCAATGCAAAGTATTATACTATGCGAAATATTTTACAGTACAGACGCAGATTTGTTTTGAAAAAGATAGAACAGATCTTATTGAGAGCAGCTGCATTGAGGTAAGCCCAACAGTGACACCAGCTTTGAGGATGTAACGTATAATACGTAAACTAAGATGATGATCTTCCGCGAACCCTATTATTTGCATTGCTTCTCAAAACCTGTGGCATCAACAACTCCAACTGATGAGCTCAAATAACCACATGTCTGCAAGTTCTTTCAAGTGTTGCAAAAAAGTAAATAAATATTAAAAAACAGGGACAGCAATAACATAGGTTAATACCTTCCCTATGGACAAGAATTTAATTTGCTACATTATTATGCTCGTATAATAATGTATCAAATTCAATTCTGGTAATCTCTCATGCGCACATTTTTGGATACCGTGGGTAGTTTCCGTCTTCCAGTATCTTCAATATATCAAATTGTGCCAACGACCATAGCACTGAAAAATGTCGATGGATGGAAGATGGCTAAAACTGTCCTAGAATTATATTACAACTTCCACCCTATACTAATACAGTATTTGGCACCGGTACTGTGAAATTGAAAAACAAAATGTATTTGCCCTCTAATATATCACTAGCTTATCTACCTACGATTGTGGATTTGTTTGCTTGTTCGATTGTCGTCAATATAACGGTGTTGGATAGAGCAGTGAGTGGCGATGTAACAGGTACTGCAATTGTCAAAGGATACATAGCAAAATAGAGTTTGTGTGTTGGGGGGAGGGGGGCTGAAACGAAAAGGGACACAATATTAGACATTCACTCTGTCCACAGTAAACAATGGTGTGCCTATGGATCACTGTATATGAGTAAACTTCGGCTACAAACTGGTGTCTCATACAGATCATTCTTGCCAAAGTCATGTTGGAAACTGAGACTAATGTAATGCGACCCCCTCTCCCCACCCCAGTCTGAACATCTTTTCGTGTGATAGTTATCATCCTTTTTCTGAACGTGTATAGAAAATAACTTTGAAACCGACTGAAATGGACTAAATGGTAAGAACATCATGATGTCTTTCAGTATTATTGACACTTGCTGGCGGCATTTCTCTTGCATTAAACTAACATCTGTGTTCTCACCTATTTAATTATATGACTGCTCGGCATTTAGTGATTATAGTGTTGTTGAAATAAAGTATTTCAACTTTTGTCGTAAAGCAGCTTATGGACAACGTCTGTCATCGGTTCTGACGTTCATCTTCATCAATTTTATTAGACATATATCTTACAATGTCCGTTTGTGATGATCATTATGTGGTATTAAAGAGAGGTCAAGGTTTTACTTTCCAGAGGTTAAGACTCTAACAGTCTGACATCAAGTGTCAATTAGGGGTTGTACGGTAACAATTTGTGCTGTAAAAAACAACAACAACAGAATAACACGATAAACTGTCAAGTAGTCATCCACGAGACCCTATGGGTAGAAAGCAAAAGCACATCCTCAAATTGGGAACTGTAGCAATTATAGTCCTAATTAATATTTGCGAAGTGTTAACATTGTAAACGACGAGGCAGTGTGTCTCAAGCTGTTTGCCAAGAACGGCTTCTTGGTCATTTTCCTTCCACCGGCAAATTCACTATTATAATGTTGACGGAGAAACCACGTAAGAAACGATAAATCTTAGGCGATGATAATGAAAATACCACGCATGACATAGATGTGTTCTGGAAATATTTCTAATGATGAGAAAAAGCTATAAATGTATGAGTCTTCCATGGGTAAAACAAGTCAGATGGACTAAACCCAGTTATCGCAGAGCGTCCTATTTATTCTGGACGTTAATTTGGTCAATAAGCTTGGTGCTAAATGTGATGGTGGGAAGAAAGGATTTATTTCTGCTTGGAATGGTCAAGTAATTGGGACAAACATATGTTGGACAGATAAATATCCCAATTTGCGCATTCATTACCGAGTTAAGCACCGCAAATATAAATATCGATTAATTTAGCTCTCAACCCACCCCTAAATATTGTTATTACTCTTTGGGCTTGGGAGCTGAGCCTTCCCACGATATATATTGGGGGGGGGGGGAAATGGAGTCACAATAACGTCATATTCAAAATATGCATATTTGGTTGATTGTTCCGTCAGCTTTTCCAAATTGTTACTTATGCTATTTTTTATCTATTGTGAAATAGAATACTTTTAAGCCATTTATGCTTTTGATAGGCAACGCATTTGAAGAAAAACCAACGAAAACGCAACTTTTCAGCCACCTTATTTAATTGACCGCTACTTTGAATTGTCTCGTGATCCTCAGCTCCAAATGATGTACAATCAAGCTAAACTGACCCCAATGTGATAGGTTATAAAGTCACGGAGTGTCCGCTCTCATTAGTTTGCTGTTCGACAGATAGCACAGAGTTTGGAAGGGTGGTGACACAATGCACACTTCCCTCACCTCCACCTTTAAGGCATGGTTGGGTTAATGTGCCGGATCGTCCATAAATGGCAAATCTACCAATTGCTATTTTCTGGTTCCATTTGTCAATCTTGTGAGTTAATTTATATAACCATGATGAATCTCTACTGTTTTTCTCCACATCCGTTGCTATATCTGTTATGCCACAAAGAAAATACTTTATCGATCAATGACAATCAACAAACCGGTAAAAACGTTCTGAAGGCGCGTGTCCCCTAATGAATTATAGTGCTTCTAGAACGGAACACCAACAAAAAAAGACTCGACGATGAAAGAGTCAAGGGCCAACCTTATTCATCGCCCGAATCAGAGCAGATGTTATGTTGTTCAATCATTCTCTAACATGTATAAAATTTCCACATTGCGGAATCTATTCTCCATTTCCAAATGATTATTTTTCACAATAATAGTCACATCGAAGAGTATATTGTTAAACACTGCACAAACATATTTTTGCGGAATAGAGCTGCCCTCAGAGTATTATCGAATACTAATGGGACGCAAACTCAACAATAACACTTGGAACATTATTCCCACTTTTCACGTATTGGACCTGAGAGGATCGGAACATACAACTACCTAGCGACAGCAGCAAGTGTAAGGACAGTAATTAAATGGGTTGGTATTTGCTCTAGATGAATCCTGAGATTCGAATGTTAATGGCCTCTATCCGTTATTGTGTCGATGTTTACCGTTATTCGTGTGCAGCTAAAGACCATTAATCCTTTTCGCAAATGTCGCAAGTGAGTTGTTGATCGTAGCGAGTTTTGATTGACTTGCGTCACTGTAACACATTACGGCACTAACCATGCTAATGTCGGTGTTAATTGCCCTTCTAAGATATGCGGATTCACTCATTTCTTCAAATCCCTAAATAAATCATTGCACGAGATGTAAGACATTTATACAGCTTCATGTGTACATGTAATTGCTGGTCGTGATGCGCATAATCATTCTCATTTCAATCACTAATAAATATATATTTATCAATTCTCTCTGTGTACTCCCTGTCACCATTCACACACGACAGCTTAATCATGTCATAAATGAGGCTGAGCTAGTGGGTGTGCATCATTTCAAAATGGAAATTTGGAAAACGACCTTAACCTTTTCTAGGAAACCCATCATGGTGTATGGAGTTATGGGACGGAGGCAATAATGAGTAATGCAATGTTAATGGAAAACTGCAGACAGCATCGAATGCTTGCATAACTGATAATGATATATCATTGACTGAATTAATTCATGGCAGATAGACAATAAGTGCAATAGTAGACAAGCGAGAAAGCTGACTAAAACTCCGAATATTAGCTTGTTTCAACACAAATTTTCGCAATGTCTGATTTCCGATAACGAACAATTTGTCTAATTTCAGTGATATGTCTTTACGTGAACGCGTCGTCATAATTTGCAGTATTCGTCTCTTACTTAAAGAGATGATCAATCCCGTACAGATTCCATGATATTAACCACGGAAAACTGAGCTGACGGGTTGAGTTGCTGAAATTGTAGTTTAAGGGTCGCTTCTTATAAGGATTTCGAAGCCGTCAACACAATGCTTTATTTAGATTCGTCATTAAATATCGTTACAAGCGCTAAGTTGTCAAATAGATAACAAGAAGGATAGCGAAGAGAGATATTGTGAGGATCTGTTTACAAGTTTTCGGTGTGTTTTTGTCATTCAGATTACTCGGGTAAATACTGTTCATTGTATCGCGTGGTTGATTACCCCTCCCGTACGCACAAAGCATTCTGGATTAACTGTTCTGTGCTACTGCGAAATGTTTGTTCAGAGTTTAGACGGAAAGCCTATTCATGTTGTGTAATGTTCAGTGACTTTCTAAACATGATGAATTCATATTCATTATAATTTTTATGTAAAAATAAAATTATGTCAAAGAAAAATATATTCGGTTCTCCCAACTCCTAATATGCTATGGTCATGTTATGTTTAGCTTCGGGGTTTGCTCTGTGTTAGAGCAAATATATCTGACATTATGAAATACGTTTGACACTTTTTTGATAGTAGCCCTTTCGATGAATATGACCAGGTCTAGCCAATAGTCCCGAATAAACTTCTTTAATGATGTCTCGTCGAAGGCGTGAAAGAGTGCATGGATTATCTTCCAAACCTGTGTGTACTGTGATTGGTTGCTCAGGCTTGGGGCATTGACAGCTCAAATTGATGAACTCCGATAATTTCCAGAGTTTTATTTGACGCCACAAGCAACGTATAGTGAGGTGGCTTAGCACAAAGATCGTGACACGCTGGACCAAAGCACCAAACTTGTCACCTCCATCACTTGAGGCATACCGAACAATATCAGAAGGGGTGCCCATCACTTTGGATCGTGTGACGCCCTCTGGCCCAAATCCTTAAAAGGGCATCTAAGGGGAAATATTATCAATGAAAAAATAGATAGCTTTTCAATAGCTTCATTATTTTCGTTATCCTTGAGGCTAGGAAGCTGAAACTTACCACACTATATCTTTGATTCCAGTGCTACCAGAAAATGTAAAAAAGTCCAAGATGGCCTCTATGATGATGTCACAGTGACGTCATATTATAAAAAAGCCATTTTATTGATGATTTTTCGGATCGATTTTTCAAATTTTTTACATGTGCAATTTTCTTCGACTAAATTGCCTTGTAAATTAGTAAATAATCATCTGATTTGATATAAGATATTATTGGGCACTTTTACGTAGAAAAATACACCAATTTTGAAGAAAAAATACTCCAAAAACAAAATGTTCAAGCTACACCACCGTGTTGTCAAATCTGAATTTACCCTTGATGCTCTTTCCTGAGAATAAAATGGCCCTAATTTGATTTGTTATAAAGAAACAAAGTGCTAGCTCTAAACAGTTTCGAGCATCAGCGAATAGTTCATTGGGGAGAAGGGGGGTGGGGAGCGAGGGTGGAGCTGAATGCACCAATAACAATTTAACACAGGATCCTCCCTATTCAGTATCAGTTTTCTTACGGTGTACATGCACAACCGGCATATAATTAGAGTAATGCACGGGTGCTGAACCATGCACATGTAAATGTAATGGTCTTGGCACCCAGTGGAATATATTAGATGTAGTTTTAGACCCCTTCTCCCAATCTGCCTCTGAACCTGAAATCGTCCTAAGCACTCCAATGTCAATGGCGATGGATAGATGTACACGTGCTATTTTAATTGAAATTTTATGTTCCTGTCCCTCAACGGGCGTTAAATGCACTTTCCGATCCATTTCCTGTGTCTATTCACTCTCTCAGATCCCTTTAGCTATCCTGCCAATGTATGACATCCTATTGACTAAAAAAGGATTGCGGGACCCTATTGGTAATCCCACAGCCATTCTGACAAAGTCCCATGAATATTCGACCAAAGCTGTGGCCATTCAATGGCAATATATAGACCAGTGCTATAACATGTAAATTGTATGTTGCATGTTCCCGGTCCATATTGGGTGTTAAATGCCCTTTTGATTTCTTCTTGGCTTTAGAGTCCCTTCTCTGACCATATAGCTCTTATAGCTATCCCGACGTCATTTCACGGCCAAGAAAAATATCCCGCCCCCCAACAGGCGTAATATGCCCTTTTGGGGATTTTTCTTTTTTAGGTTCACCCTTAAACAGTTCAGATGAAGTTTCGTACAATCCCGTCCAAAACTGCGGTTATATACGGCGGTCACAAATGAACACACAGAGACGCGTACAACTAAACACGAGTCTCCGGACCGTGTAACACTTGCTAATTCAGCTATTCATCTCTCAAACTTGAAAGTAGAAAGATTGAAATTGGAGCAATCAGCAAGAGGTGGGAGAAATTGACGACGTTTGGCGACTAAAAAGCAACCATATGACTCAACAGGAAAGCTTCCCTCGGTACCAAACATGCAAACCCGAGAATACGGTGGATTCTCGGACGTAGCCTTAGTATCTCAGCCGCGCTTTTATTGTAGAGGTTCATGTGGAGATTATGAAGTATCCACACGGCCCCTAACTCCGGCTTAAGCGGAATTAGATACGCTAGCCCGGGAGCTGTGATGACAGATCAGCTCAAACAAATTACTCATCGGATGTTAATGGATGAGCATCGAGGACGTCTGATGGAGTAAACGCTTCAACATGGGGTAAACCTGGTAAATGCAAGAATACCCAGAAAAACTAACCTGGCCAGCCTTGAGCATTTCCATCTCTTTTCCCGTTGCATTTTACGAGATGGAAAGCTGAATTGTCAAGTTTTACATGGATAAGGGGCGATAGTTTCGCTTTACACAGTCAATTATGTAAACCTAATTGGTTTAGGTGGTTTCAGCCGCCTCACTTCCTTCTCAGAGAACTTTTCGATGGTGCTCCAAAATGAAGAAATGTTGAGAGCTGTAACTTAGCGCAGTTATAGTTTTTGATATTTAAGTTATTTTTAGCCTGTAGCATAATACTCGGAGAAGAGCATCATGAGTAAAACCTAACAACCATCACTGCTATGATAGCAGATGGTTCGACATAGTCAACTCTGAGGTGGAAAATTTTGTTGCCATGAAGAAAATTTCTCTTCACACCAGCTGCACCATAGGTTACAACCGCGACCTCAGCCAAAGAGAAATATGCAGGTCAGTTGGACAAACCAAACCACACAGTGCTCCTGGCCCGGATACTATTCTTCCAATTATGGTTGTGAACGCAGGCCCCGGAACAGCTATCGCGCTACGACAAATGTGTCAACACTTCTGGGCAAAAGGGGAGGTGCCGGAGGCCTGGAAGAAGGAAAATAAAATCTTCATCCCAAAACCAGGTAAAACAGACTACTCCGCCTCAAGGGACTATAAAGACTATAAAATATATGAACGTGTACTGGACTGTAGAATTCGTGAGTTGATGCATGATGTTGGCGTGCTCGATCCTTTTCAATCTGCCTACCAAAAGGACGAAAATTTGACTCAATCCCTTCTGTATTATTCTCTCAGCGTTACAAGAGCTAGAAAGAACGAGAGCGTGATCTCTGTGTTCGTGGACATTGAGGGTTCCTTCGATGAGGTGTGGAGAAGGGGCATCCTTTATAAACTGTGCAACGCCGGTGTGAGGGCAGGCTGTTTCTTTATGTTGCCTCTTTTCTGCAGGGCAGGAAGGTCACGCGCAGGGTCAATGGTCATGTAGCGGCCCCCATTGTGTCTGAAATTGAGGTGCCGCAGGGCAGCGTGATAGCGCCGGTTCTCTTTATCTTTTTTACATCTGATATGACTGGAAAAATCACATGTCACATCTCATATGCTGATGATCTGATTCTATGGATTAGCCATGTGGACATCAACCCAGCCAGTATCAAGGTTACTGAAGAATTGTCATACCTGCTGAAGTGGTGCAAAAATGGCGTATTGGTGTGCAACAGACTAAAACAGAGGCCATGTGTCACACGACAGCAGGAACACAAACACCTGTAGTTACTATGAGTGTTAAGTCGCTCGCAGTGGTGTCTTCTAAAAAGTGCCTTGGTGTCATCTTCGACAACAAAATGTCTTTCACTGAACATGTAGAAGCGGTGTGTGGTACTGCCTTACGCACGCTTCATTCATTGTCAAATCTCCTGGCAGGTATTAACATTGAAACCTCGGTTATGCTGTATGCTGCACTTGTTCGCCCACACTTGAAGCGAGCCTACCCTGTATGGTGCACCACTTCGTTAGATAATCCCCAGAAAATTGAACGAATCAACAGAATTGCTCTGCTCAAAATGAGTGGTCAATTTAACAGCATCCTCAACAGCACGCTGGAAGTGATCACTCACACTACTCCTATCGCTCTTAGGCTACAGGAGACTTATTCAGGAGTTCTGTCGTATACAGAGCAAACTAACTGGTGCTCCCCTTCCCAGGCTTATTCAGGAACTACAAAATGACATCATTCATGGATCACAAGATCCTGTCGCCACCACACAAGCTTAAGATGTGCATGAAAAATGTGAATCGCCCGGAAGCCTTAGAAAACATCGAGCCAAAATATGTACCCATGATAAGTGACAACATCGTACCAACTCATCACCAGTTTAATTGTCACCTTGGATCATCCAATAACTGCACAAAGGAACAGGCCACGAAGGCCAAGGCATATGCTCATTCGTTACTAAATTCATTGCCTGTGAACACTCCCATCCTCTTCACTGATGGATCATCTCTTATGAATCCTGGTCCGTGTGGTGCTGCTGTTGTGTGTTACTTGGAGGGCATCCAGTCGCAACCACTCGTTGAGGCCCAGCCAGTGTCTCAACTTAGTAATAGCTATCATGGTGAACTGTACGCACTCCGCCTTGCCTCTAAGTTGATTCTCAGTGCCCGCCGTTTTCACGATTTTGATACTGTGAGTATTTCAGTGACTGTCAATCTGCAATCAAGAGCATGTGTAGTATCACTCTGCATGATGCACATCATGACCTAATCGACGCATTTCAATGTGATCTTACTGTACTTAAAAATCAGGGTGTCAATGTAGGCCTGTATTGGATTGCTGGGCATGTCAATCTGATGGGAAATTACTTAGCTGATATCCATGCCAAAGCAGCTGCTCAGGAAGCTATAAATCTAACCGATGAATCAAGAACATCTATCAGCACAGTCAAGGGAATTATTAAGAGAGACATACGGTTACGATGGCAGAAATGCTGGGAATATGTGGATACAGGATGGGAGCATTTTCATCTGCACCCTAAAGTGCCCACTTCCAGATACAGGTCAGTTGCTCTCCGGTACAAAGAGGTAAGATACCTAAGATTGACCACCGGTCACTGCAGACTAATAGCACATGTGTACAGACTCAAACTGGTAGATAGTCCTCTTTGTGAATGTCACCAGTCTCCTGAGACCCCTGAGCATGTTCTCCTTGCATGTCCTCTTTGGACGACGGCAAGGGAGATAATGCAGAATACTGTTGAAGTACACTATGTCAAAACCAACACCCCTCTAGTAGAGCGACGCTACGACTACAGAACTCTGTTAGCCCCTGGTCACAGCTCTCAGATAACCCGAAATTCAATCAAGCAAGCAGTGACTACATTTGTGGCAGCTATTGATGCTAACCTGTAATCCGCGAATGTGACTCCAATCAGCATAAATAAGGAACACTAACTGTATATATGTTTGAGTTTTATTTTGATATGGCACGCACTTGCACGACTGGGTACAGGAACCGGAAATGTAAATACGTTGCGGAAATACCAGGTGTTCGTTTAATTGTTACCTGTGGGATACCTGTAACTACCCAGTGACCAGAGTTGGTCTACGGAATAGAGCCTAAAATCAAACAGCAACAACAACATGAGTAAATTAAAAATGGATGACATTAGGGTGTAACTGGAAAGTTCTGTTTTCCTCGTATTCCTTCAAAATTAATGTGATTTGCTTTCGTAAAAGTACCCAAAGGTATATTTTTTCGAATAAATGATCATTTAATAATTAACCAGGCAGTTTTAGCGAAGAAAATTGCGAAAATAAAAAATTGGAAAAATCGGACATAAAAATCGTCCACAAAATGACTTATTTTTGGAAAATGAGGTCATCATGACTGCCATCTTGGATTTTGTGACATTTTCTCGTGGCGCTTGAACCAGTGATACAGCGTGGCAAGTTTCAGCTTCCGAGCCTTAACCCTCTCTGTACCGTATCGGTACAATTGTACCGATAGAATTGTAGACCAATGATTGCCTGTCATTGGCATACATAGATATGGAATTTCTAGATGAATAATTTCATCATATTATATCTTGTTCGAAAGCTCGGAGTATCTTCTTGGAAACTACGTAGGCGATATTAAGTATATCTTCGCCCCATTCGTGTTCATGACAGTGTTGATACCAGCTTGGAACTGTTCAAAATGCCGGTACAGAGGGAGTTAAGGATAATAAAAATAACGAAGCTGCTGGGAGGCTATTCTTTGAATAACAATATTGCCCCACAAATGCTCTTTTGGGGGCCAGAGGACATCGCAGAGCCCAGAGCAACGGGCACCCCTTCTAATATCGTTCTATATGTCTCAACTGATGGATGTGCCAACTTTGGTGCTTTGGTTCAGCGTGTCACGATCTTCCCAAAATATGGCCCTAAGCCACCTCACTAGTACTAAATGTACGCCCGACCAGGAAAATAAATTTTGAGAATTAGAGTAGCACATTTATCCGACGTAATTTCATTTTCGCTTGAAAAGTTGGATATCATCGACATTGTTCAAAATGCATGTGCGTGTGTCACGTTCAAAAACTGATCCTTCGCTGAAAAAGAAATTCTTTAAAATTGAAGGAATATTCCCCGACTATTACACCATCGGAATATTCCCTAAAATTCAATACGGAATATTCCGTAGCATGTTAAGGAAATTCCTTAAAATGGTAAGAAATATTCCTCGGGTATGTTGAGGAATATTCCGCTGGTGTAATAGTCGGAATATTCCTCAAATTTTTAAGGATTTTTTGTGTGTGTTTCAACCCACAGCTGGAAAATTTGTTTGTTTATTAGAAGTCAACTTAATGAGGTCTTAGACTTGTTTCAAACCACAGCTAGAAAAATTGTTTGTTTTTAGAAGTCAACTTAATGAAGTTTTGGACTTGATGAGTAATTTCGAAGTATGATTTCACAAAGAAAAATGGGTTTATGGTATATACGACATCATTGTGATCATCGTATATCTGATTACCTTATCTGGTAACACTTAACGCTCGCTACCCTGAGGGAAACGAAAATATTTAAGAGGGAGGGGAGGGGGGCAACCTTCTCCCGCCATTCCATGATAAATTCCAAGGGTTAACCCTACCAGGCCTGGGCGGGAGGAGGGGGGTATTATGACCTCCCTACTAAACTGTCTACCCTATTTCCGGAATGACAAACATCTGAGAAATGGCACTCCATGACTTTGTAGTTTATTATACTGGAGTAATTGTTAGCATTCTTGCATAATCCCCAAGCAGAGGGTCATAGGTAAATGTATTTTTTCAAAAAAATTCTTCAAAATTCCTGCTTTTCGGCGAGGATAAATGGGCAAAAACTATTTTCATATCAGATTATTATTTACTAAATTATCGTTTAGTTTTTGCGAAGAAAATACGCAAATAGAAAAATCAAAAGATCTGATCGAATAATCGACCAAAACGGCATTTTATTTAAAATGACGTCATCGTATAGTGTGAAAATATTAACCTTCCTAGCTAAAGGGGTAAAAATATTTAAAGGGGATTCCCTTCCCCAGGCCTGAACAAGTCCCGAATAGCTCAGGATAGGTAGGCTTACATGTACGTTGCTGACACTGGAAACATCGGAAACGTCGGAAACATCAAAACTGAGGCCACAAGTAACGAGAATATTCAAAACAATAATTGTCTGGTGGCAACATGTGAATATGAGAAATGGAAAAGTTGTTACGTGTCAATTGTACAAGGCATACCCTTTTCACAAACAAAATAAAATCCTTTCAAAAGTTTATTTCTCAGGTTAATTGGATAATGTAGTTATGGAGGGAACTGTTCATTGATGCGGTCGGGAATGGGAAAAATAACGGGGGCAAACATTTCTGGTTCGGGGAGTATAACCGTCTACAGCTCATAATAGCTAGGACCTTCGTGATTGCTCCGTCCAGCAGGGCCACATGGTGTAAATAGAGTAATCCAATATCGCAGTGATTTCCATATCTCTACGTTTCCCAATTGTTTTGCTGTGGACAAGTTAAATCTCTTTTCGCATAAATACAATACAACGCAGTAGTAATGAATGGTACTTCGTCCCGACGAGACTTCTGGAAACGATTTCCGTGGTGATTTATTGTGATTGAGAAACGGCAACCCCACAAAATGCAAAGATTGGAAGTCAAAGAACTAATTCTTTTCCCAAATCAAAACAGACACTTGTTCACTTCACATTATGCCAGAAATTGGTAGAAGGCTAATTATCAATATGATGTTTTCTTCGGGATGTTGACATATATTGTTACAACGAATAGCATATGGTTAATGTTCACCAAGGTTTATATGTAACATGGAATGATTTGGTCAGTCATAGCCAAACCTGCATGAGTCGTCCTGGTATTTACAGTTCTCGCATATCGTACTGTTTGCTACATAACCGGTCTGTATTTCAAGAGAGACTTTCAGTTGATGTTGCATAGATTCATAGAGCTACTCCACAGAACGTTTTTACACTTCTCTCGTCCGTCATGTACGGAAGAATTGCAATTGAAACTTTGTGATTATCAATGTCGTCAATCTGAGATACTTGAGTCTTATCTAGAGTGATGAAACATTCTTTGCTTTATCTTACTATAAATGTGACGTTATTCGCAGTGTTTGTTTGTGCGCTGTCTATTCCAACGTCAACCACCTGATCAACATCAAATTGATACGAATAGGTCCATTTTTCGTATGTAACACGGGTAGTTTCCTACACATAGTACGTGTAGCTAGTACTCCGAAAATAAAGCTGCGGACATGGTGCAATAGCACTAATGCTTTGGTTCCCTTATATTATAACTTTCTGGTCCGTCATTCATTATTCAGCCGTGGTCCATTAAAGAATCTCCGCGTCCACAATCCAAAGACCTATTCCATATTCCATATTCCTACGAAGTAGGCTACAGATCGCAAATTGTCCGGTAATGAGTGAGTCAGTCCATCCGAATCCTTTTGTCGGCAAAATAAGGAGAACCGTTGACATTAGAACCATGATTTATGGCATGAACGTGCATTAGAGCATTGTTACGAGCAAGTTCTGAGTTGACCGAATTCTGATTAAAATTTGATTTATAATTATTTTTATTATTATTTATTGATTGCTCAGCGAGTACACTGTCATGCCCATCGGGAAGCCTTGGCTGTATGTTTCACTGTATACACAGTGGTGGGATATGCCATCCGTAATTGTTTTTATGAAATAGGAAATGCTAATTTTCCTCATTGTTAGTGCATTTATCTACACCGCTATGCCAGCCTTAATACACACAATTCAGTATATTGTTATAGATACATGTAAACTGTGGCCTTTAACGTGTATCCTATTTCACATCCAAACATTTCATCACTGACCACAGCAGGCTTCAAATTCAGGTCAGATTACTAACTGATGGTGAAATATCCTACATCAACCAATTAAGTCGGCGTGGTGCAATAACCCAGCAGAAGAAGGAAAGATGTGGTATCATCCTTCAGATTAGTCTGTGTGAGCGACAATGATAGCAGTTTACTGAGGGCGAAAAAAAGCCATGACGGCATGTTTAAAGGGTCTTCTTTTGGTAGAATTTAACTAGATAAAGTAACTTTGATCATGATGTGGAAATATGATAACTTGAGTTTTTTTGTATCTCTTGAATATTGACTAGGCCTATATATCACACTTGGATATAATTTAAACAAAAAATTACATGTGTAAACAAAATATGTCTAAATTTTTCTTGTCATTTCAAATCTTGATCCATTTTGATTCCTTGATTAGGGGATACAGAATCACTGCCACGGAGTGTGTTGGTGTGTCACAGCAATGCAATTCCGATTCACACAACGAAGCTGAGGTGGTTTAACGTTTATCAATGAAGAAAATCACCGATCAACCGCCATAGAATATAATGTGAAACAAGAAAACCGGAATAGTACATTCATCAGATTGCCGATACCCAAAATGTGTTGTCTCATATATCTAGATAACAACGTGATGTAGAGACGCTATTTATTCGTCTTTGTACCGGTTATGCTCAGGAGAATGACATAGAATCATTATTATCTTGTGCAGAGAAGGTGTTGGTCTTGAGTTGAACTACCGTAAACTACATAAATGCAACCTTTCTACTATAGTACTATATATGAAAATATGTTGTATTGTTGGGAAAATAATGTGATTCAAAACGTTGTTTTGATCCTGGACAAGGGCACTGAAAACCATTAAAGAGATGTAAATGTATTTTCACACGTAAAGCTTGAAATCTAATGAACCTTTATTATTCAATCTGTTTCCTTTAGTTAAAATGAAGGCGCATTAGAAGACTGTTACCAACAAGTTCTGAGCTGACCTACTTTTGATGAAAATTCCTGGTGATTTTTGATGAACTGGCGATTCTGACTTGGGCGGTGCCCATCTTAATATAGGCAGGATTTCAACTGGGGGTGGGGATTTCCAACGGTTGAGTTCGCGTTCGAGTCCTAATGCCTACTCTACTTCGTAGGTCCTGTGACGTTAGTCACACTGCTCATGTAACAGCATTAGCACCAAATTAAAAAGAAGTTGCCTCGAAGGGGGAATGGGTCAACAATTTTCAATGATGCCGATAAGACATCATTATGTTTCATCAATATCAAATCCGTATCATGTCGCTCTATATTAACGAGAGCTTGTGTTCAGTGAAGGATAGACATGCTCCGATGAATATCACCTTGATCAAGAATGGAGACAAAACCCATTAAATCCAAGTAATCTGCCGGGTTAAATGGCAACCAAGGGCCCTACGAACCTAACGTATACAATATATTCATGGCGTTCATCTACTTAATCTAGAGTATAGTAGAATATATATGTAATATTATGAAAATTTCGCCATCGAGGTCAAACTTCGACTTGTCCTATTCCCTCCTGGTATATAGGTGTCAGATGTGATATGTTATAAAGTTACAGTGTCAGCTCTGATTATTATGTCTTGTCGCAGATAGTGCAGAGCGTTTGGTGGGGCTAAGGCATGATGCATACTTTCCCCGACCCATGCACCTTCAAGGCCTGGTTGGGTTATCGTCCACAAATGGCCAATCTAGCCTTTCTTTCTGGCACCGTTTGTCTGTTTGCTGAGCATAATCATTTTAAAGTTAATTTAAACCTCTGCTATTTTTCTCTCCACGAGTTGGCTGTGAGCTAAATCCATTTAGCAGCGAAAAAAACTGTATCGATCAATAATAATCAACAAACCGGTAGGAACGTTCTGACAGCGCGTTCCTCCTAATGACTTATAGTGCTTATAGAACGGAAAACCAACAAAAAATCTCGAGGAAGCAAGAGTCAATGCCCGATCTTTTTTATCGCCCAAATTAGAGCAGATGTCTTGATGTTTATTGGTTACATCACTAGCTGACATACACGTAATTCCGAAATAGCTGAATCAATTATCCATTTCCGACTGATTATTTTTCACAGTAATACTCACATCGAAAGTATATTGTTAAACACGACATAAATACATTTTTGCGGAAAATTGCTGCTCTCATAGTCGTAACGAAAACTGAAAGAACGGAATCTTAACAATAAGTCTTGGAATATTATTTCCATTGTTCACGCATCTGGCCTGGGAAAGTCGGAATATGCAACTATCCAGCAATTCCACAAGTGTATGGCAAGTAATTAACCCTATCTGGCCTGGGCTTTTGGGGACATGTCCTGGCCTGGGGGGGGGGGAGGCGAAATGCTCCCCATAATTATTTTTCTTAACCCTTGAGCTAGGGAGCGGATACTTACCACACTATACTCTTGTGCCAGGCTCTACCAGAAAATGTAAAAAAATCCAAGATGGCCGCTTTGATGACGTCACAATGACGGCACTTTCACAACCGGCACTTTTTGGTCGATTTTATTTTATTTATGCAATTTCTCCACAAAAACTACATGATAAATTAGTAAATATTAATGTGATGTGAAATAAAATAGTCTTTGCCCACTTTTCATCGCGGAAAAGCAGAAATTTTGAAGAAATATGACAAAAACATCACTTTTCTGGTACCCCACGTGGCCGCCATCTTGAATTTATCCATGATCCTCTGCTCGGGGGGTTATGCGAATAGGACAAAAATGACCCTAATATGATAAGCTATGAAGTCACTTATTTTCAGCTCTCCATTTTCTGTCGTTCCGGAGATAGCGCAGATAGGGATAGTTTGATAGGGAGGGGGAGCATGTTGGCCTCCCCAGGCCAGGTAGGGTTAAATGGGCTTGTTGTTTGCTCTGGTTGAGTCATGGCGGTCGAATGCTAAAGACCTCTGTATTCGTTATTGTGTCGATTTTATCGTTATTGTTGCGCAGTTAATGACCAATAATCTTTTCGTAAATGTCGCAAATGAGTTTGATTGACCTGCGTCACTGCAACACATGTCGGCACTAACCTTACTGACGGTGATTTTAATTGCCCTTTTCAGATGCTGATTCATTCAATTCGTCACATTTCTAAAATGAATAATTGCACGAGTTGTAAGAGATTTCCACAGCTACATGTAATTGGTGGTCGTGATGCGCAATATCATTGCCATATTTCAATCCCTAATAAATATATATTTATCAATTCTCCCTGTGCACTCACTGGCATTATGCATGCTCAACGGATTAATCATGTTATAAATGAGGCTGGGCCAGAATATATCGTGGACTAATACTCCGAATATTAGCTTTAATGACCAGATAGTTTATATTGCTTCAACACAACATTTCGCAATGTTTGATGTGCGGTAATGAACAATGTAGTTCCACACTTCATGAAAGGATTACGAGACTATGCATACAAAAGCCAAATCTGACGACAAAACTGTGTCTAAAAACAGGTCTTTTCAGCTACACAAAAGCTTGGACATTGTATTCTTTCATCAAGTATTGACCATAATTTATCTCATCTCATCGAGTTTTCTTTGCTTGAACGTTTCGTCAATTCGAGAAGAATTAACGAGCGAAAACTGAGCTGACTGGTTGGGTTTAGATTTCAACAGTATGTAATTTATGTATTGTTCATGGCCGCTGCGAAAATCTTTCTTCAAAGATTAATGTTGATCTCATATTATCTTCCCAGTGAATCTAGCCATGATGAACACGATGTCCATTTTGTTTTTATGTAAAGAGATTAATTTGTCAAAGAAAAAAATATTTAGTTCTCCCATCTCCTGATATCTCATATTCATGATACTTTTAGCTTTGGGGATTTGCTCTGTGTTAGAATAACTATATCTGTCATTTGGAAACAGGTTTGAGTATTTTTTGTAAGTATCGAGAAATATGATCAGGTCTAGCAATCCCACTTGTCCATAATACACTTCCTTGAGGCTGTCACATGGAAGGCGTAAAATAGTGCATGGATATTCTTCCAAACCTGTGTATCGTGATTTCTTGCTAACGCCCGAGGCATTGACAGCTCAAAGTGATGGGCTCAGATGACTTTCCATCGATTTATTTAATGCTAGAAGCGATAAACTGAGAGTGTATCAGGCAAGTAAAATAAATTTTAAAATATAGAGTAACATCTTTATTAGACATAATACGGATATCCTCGACGTTGTTGCCTTTAACTAATTGGCGCTTGCTAACCACGGTCGTTACCGCTGTTAATTGGTTGGGGGAGGCGAGCGAGGGAGTAAAGAAATATAGAAAGGAGGGCATTCACGTCGGCACCGTCGCGACACTATGATCTCAAAATTCAGTTTTCATAACCCATTTTCTTCAAAAATTCAATAAACTTCAGTTTAACCCTACCAGGCCTGGAGGGGCATGATCCCCCTCCCAAACTTTTTTAATCTGTTTACCCTATCTGCGAATTGACAACAGTTGAGAGCTGGCACTCCGTGAAATTGGAGTTTATCATATTGGGGAAATTTTCAACATATTTGTATAACCTCCAAGCAGAGAATCATGGGTCAATTCAAAATAACGGTCATGTGGGGAACCAAAAAAGTGATTTTTGTCGCCCTTTTTCTTCAACATTCCTGCTTTTCTGCGAAGAAAATAGGCAAAATAAATTCACATCGGATTATTATTTACTAATTTATCATGCAGTTTTTGAGCGAGAAATGCATAAATAAGATATCGGAAAATCTGATCGAATAATCGATCAACATGCCTTTTTCTGAAAATGACGTCACTGTGACGTCATCAAAGTGTTCATCTTGGATTTTAAAAATATATTTTTCTAATGGAGCTCGGTTTAAGCCCCTAGAGAAAAAGATACAAACACTCCCGGGCCCGAAGGTCACGAAAAGCACAGACCAGGTAGAGTTATTTTGTTGACTTTGAGAACGTCGGAAACATCAAAACTGAGACGGAAATTGACGAGAATATTAAAAAACAGAATTATATGGTGGAACCATGTGAATATGAAAGATGGAAAAGTTGTGCAAGGCACCCCCTTTTGATAAACAAAAGAGATCTGCCAAAGCCATTCATTGCGTCCAGTTTTTATCTCCGTGTTAATTTGACAATGCAATCATGGTGGGAACTGTCCGTTGATGCGCCCGAGAATGGGAAAAATAATGGGGGCAAACAGCTCTGGTCGGTAAATATAACCGTCTACAGCTCATAATAGTTAGGACTTAACTTTGGGGTTTTTTGGTGATACTTCAGTCCAGCAGGGCCACATGGTGTTGTAACGGTTAACCGTTTGTGATTGGACCGTTCGAATCGGAGGGCAGTGTGTCACCGCTGGAAGGATGGAAGAGCCAGTTTGGGAGCGCCAGTGGTTGGAAATGCATTTCCCCGTGTTTCTCGCTTACCAGCGCGAGATAGGTGTTGCCTTTTATGTGGAAAATTCTTTACGGACTATGGATTGGGATGGCATTCCCATTTATGGACTATGAACTGTAATTTCGCTGTGAAGGCGATTTTCCGGGTTTCGCCACGTTTCCGGGGGAGTGGAGAAGAGCCCCGGCTATATAAGCTCGTGAGATATTCCAACCGGGGAGAGACTAGAAATTACAAGCGTCTAGTCCGTCATTCATAATCCAGCCGTCGTCCATTAGAGAATATCCGCGTCCATAATCCAAAGACCTATTCCATTTCCATATAACAGTATTAGCACCAAATTCAAAAAGACAAAAGTATACATAAACATAGGCTTGTTTCCTGCAAGAGAGAAGCGGTCAACAGTTTTCAATGATGCCGGCAAGACATCATGATGTTCCAAAATATCAAATCCGTATCGCTGATCAGTATTCTTAATCCATAATATTCGTTATAAAGTCGTCATCTAAAAATGATGTATCTCAGTCACGCTTTGATTGTGCCTGTTCATATGAGTACCATGAGGATCTTGAAGTACATAGGCTCATACGGCCCCTAGCCCCGGGTTAAGCGGAATTAGACACATGTTACGAAACGTAGCCCCATAGATCTTGCACGCTACGTTCGTATTTTGCTATCAGCATGCGATATGTATCGCCAAATTTGAGAAACTTTGAGTGGAGGCGCTTGGTGGAATAGCCCTGTTTTATAAGTTTCTGCAACAGTGTTTTGTGACGTTGATTAAAATCATCACATTTAACACAGGATCTAGCAAATGCTACTAAGCGAGATATGTATACGCCATATGCAGGTCCCACTGGAATATTACTGTCCAGAAAGGGATAGTTTACGATGTCGAAATTGTAATCATCTCTTTTGTCATAAAGTCGACGAGAGAGAATGCCCGCTTCATTTTTATAGAGATAGAGATCTAAATATGATGTGCCTGTAGGGCTATCTGTAGTTTCCTTCAAATCCAGTGAAGTTGGATATATATCCTTCACTGTGTCATTTATATAGCGATTATCCACAGCGAGAAGATCGTCTATATGGCGTTTGGTGAATGACAAGGAACGGGCTTTGAATGGATCGGTTTTTGAAAGCGCCTGTATATAGTCATATTCATAAGAGAACAGATACAGGTCAGCCAACAGAGGGTGCACAATTAGTACCCATTGGAATACCTATATGCTGCTGATATATTGTGTTGCCAAATTTCACATAGATATTTTTAATGAGAAATTCAAGCAACTCTATAAACAAAGAAACATCCCATGAATGATATCTCTTGTATGTAGTCGAGCTAAAGAATGCTTTATGGCTTCCGACATTAATATATCTACGATCACTTTTCTTGAACACAGATACTATTAATGAACTTATACGGTCAATAAGGTCCTGATGAGGGATCGTAGTATAGAGAGTCGAGAAATCCCATGTGGATAAATGTTTGTACGGTATGTGACCTTTAGCATCAAGTTCTTCCGTAAGACATTTTGAGTTTTTCAATATCCACATACATTCAACGCCAGAGTTCTTGAAAATAGTGGCGCAATACCTTTCCCAAAATGCTTTTACCTCCTGAAGGGCCCTCGTCAATAGGGTTGAAAGAAGCTTGGTGGTGCAGCTTCAAGAACCAGCTATGAATCTAGCTTTGTATGGTGATTTATGCATTTTGGGAGTCCAGTATATTTTTGGTATGTCGCTATGATTGGTTGGAAGACAAATACCTCTTTCCTTGAGAAACTTTTTGTGATTGTTAAATAAATCTTCCAGAGTAAATGCAGTTTGGGAGTAAGTAAACGTATTTGATGAAGATATGTCTACACTCAATTCTTTAACCAGCACCTGGTAATAGTAATATTTACATATGAATATTATATTATTCGGAGCTTTGTCTGCTGGGACTATGACGAATTTACTCTGGAGATTTGCTAGAACTTCTTGCGAATTGAGGTTTCTCAGTACTTGTTTTGCTAGGGGAAGAGAACTGTCAATATGGCGGATTGTTTCAACGACCTTGCTCTTGGTGAGGTCCAGCCAATCAGCGAGTACTGTAGGTTCAACTTTTTCTCGCTTAGACCAATCAATAACGTACTGTTCTAATGCAGACAGGACTATCTTCTGATCCGCCTTCAGATTTATTCTTCTTGGCTCTCTATATTTAGGTCCTTTCATCAGGAGTAATTTCAGATCCTTATCACTCACCACATCAAGGTCACCAGTCACAATAAGTTTGCATGGTGTATAGATAAAGTTCGACAATTCAGAGCTAGAGGAACCACGTCCAGGTACAGCCTGTAACTTTCGGTTTTGGCGTAATTTACGGCTGGGCCGTAAATGCAGTGTTTTGGCCTGGGAGTCTAAAAGATTATAAATCCTGTAGTGTGTACAACCTGTGAAAGACACGTAAAACCAATGTATATTCGTTGGTTTGCCTTTTCAATGCGGCAACGTGTTTGCGCGGTGTGCATAATTTAGGGAACACGTCCGACTGGCGTGTTGTATGTAGTTGGGGGTATTCTATAATACTGTAATGAGACATGTGTTTGCCTGTAGCACATATAGGCAACTTGCATGGTCTAACTTCAGTATAAAATAGGGCTTTAGGGTCTATACCAGTAGGTTGATAATTTCGACATTATTGCTGTGCTATCCCGTTGCACTGGGACTAAAGCCACAATATTTATGATCGATTTTGTTGACCGTGAAGCGGTATGTGACAATAGTCAGGGATTCCCTCCACCCCCAGAAATATGCAACTGCACTAAATACAGAGGTAAATCAACCAAGTTTCCCCCTGCCATAATCCTACAACGTATCGTGTAGCCTGTTTATTCGGCGCAGACAGCCGGGCAACGCTATACGGGACGGAAAAGGTCGCAGTATTACAGCCGGCGGTGCGAGCCAAGACACAGGCGGGCGAGCCATTTTCGTCGGGAAACATCGATAAACTGGGCCGGGCGCTTTGGGAGCAAGAAAGGTCGCAGACAGCTACACAGACGGCGTATAGCTGGCCAAAGACAAGTTACAGATACAGCTCACAGATCACACAAGAAAGATACAGAACACAGATTCCACAAGAGGAATATGTGTATTTATCACACATTACAAGAAAATCAAGACCCACAGATCATAAACAGTACAGTACAAGTACAGACATACAGATCACAGATTATACAGTCAAGAAAGCTACAGAACACAGATCCCACAAGAAGGATATGTGTATTTATCACACATTAAAGAAAGATACACAGAGCACAGCCCACACAGAAAAAGACAAGAAATACAGATCACAGACCGCACAGTAAAGACAAGAAATACAGATCACAGACCGCACAGTAAAGGCAAGATACGGTGCAGGCGGGCCTCGTTTTACCGATGTAAAAGTGGTAACAAGACTTACAGACTGTACAGTCAAGCCAAGGCACAGATTACAGCGGTAAAGAACAGACAGGGTCAAAGACAAGATACAAGTTACAGACAGTAAAGAAAAGACAAGGCACAGCACAGACAGATTTCTCTTCCCGAGAAACGTTGATTAAACGGGAAATCTACAGACCTGCGACCGGGTCGCCAAAGGTCGCAGAAGGTCGCAAAAGGTCGCAGGGCTTGCGACCGGGTCGCAGAGGGTCGTAGAGGGTCGCCAACGACAGTCGACATACAGTAATGGTGTTTCATCGGTACCAGATGAAATAATAGCACATTATATACCCAAGTAATTGTCCTGACGGTCACGGAGAGTGAGGGGTGCGTGATTCTTACCTGAGAGATCGTCGTGAAGTTGTGTAGTCACAGGCGTGTCTATAGACGGGTCGCAGCAGCCGTAAGGGTTGAGACGCCGGGCTGTACTTACCTGTGCGGGACGCAGACTGGTGAGCTGAACAAGTTAGGGTCAGGCTCCGACGACTGGGGGTGAAGAACACGCCGGGTTGCCACGTCTCTGGAGAGAGCGTCACTGCTGTGACGTTCCAACGACTGGGTGTCGTATCTGGAGAGAGCGTTACCGCGTAACGTTCCAACGGGCCGTGACGTTTCAGCGACTTGGGCCATATCTGGAGAGAGCGTCACTGCCGTGACGTTCCAACGCCTGAGGGTGTATATATATTGGCGAGAACGTTACCGCCGTAACGTTCCAACGGGCCTTGACGTTTCAACGACTGGGTGTCTTGTCTGGAGAGAGCGTTATATCCATAACGTTCCAACGACGGAAGAGAATGGCCAGCAGCCAGGCCGCCCTTATCCCCAGAAGAGAAGGGCCAGCAGCCAGGCCGCCCTTATCGCGCATAGACATAAAGCACTATATTAACTATAAAGCTATGTGCATACACTCTCATATATATATTATTGCCATATAACATCAAGCTTAAACTGCACACATTCTCTTCTGTTATCCACATATACACCAGGGATACGTTTAACTCTATATGCACACACCAAGTGTACGTATCCGTGAACCTTATATGCACACACCAAGTGTACGTATCCTTGAACCTTATATGCACACCCCGAGTGTACGTATCCGTTAACTTGTGTGCACACACCCTCTCACATCACGTGTATATATACATCAAGTTTATTTGCATACACTCTATAGTGTCTGTACATATATGTAAATACGATAACGTTACATCTCCTTAGACATTCTGTCTAAGCCACGCGGTTCTACGCTATTATTTGTAACCGCGTATAATGTTTGTGCAGAATATACCATAATAGACCTTGACATTAGCGTCAGTCATCCTTGTAGGGCTGTGATCATCTCTTCGAGCCCCGGATCTCTACTAGTGAAGGGGTTAACGACGGTGACGGCCAGAATGCCAGTGGGCAATCCCGGTTATTGATTCGTTTTCTCGTAAACACCACGACTGGTCCTGCTCGTACACGTTACACGGAGAAAACTGGTGGCAGCGGTGGGATCTGGCCTGATCTACAACAGAAGAGAACAACCGACTACTAGAGATGACAACGACATGCCGACAACGCCATTAACCATGAGTTCACCGGCGACAACACCGAGACGTCCAGGCATGGTGGGTCTACGGGCTATCCTACAGGGGAGAGGGCTATCGAGGATACCTGTTCCAGCCACTTTGAGGGCGGTAGAAGCACCGTCCGAGCTGTCAACGCCCACCATCGTCGAGACGGAGACTTCGTCTATCCGAGTGCTACTAGAGGGCCTCAAAAGCTTACAGGCAGAGATGCAGACGATGCGGGCGACCTTAGATCAGACGATGATGGTAGCCCCAGCGCACACGTCCACGCCCAGGGCCGAAGAGGGTACTACCAGAACCCCCATAGATCAACCTGTACGGGAACAGACGATTTGCGACCGGGTCGCAGAAGCTGGCGACGGGGTCGCAGAGGGCCGCGACCGGGTCGCAGAGGGTCGCAACCGGGTCGCAGAAGGGCACCATTCAGCGGCTGATACCAGTGGGGGAGCCATAGTCACGACCATCCCCGTTTCCCGTAAAACGTTGGTTAAGGCTTCGACCTACGATGGAAGTACGCCCTGGAGAGATCACCTGGTACATTTTGAATATTGCGCAGCCTTAAACCAGTGGACGCTGGAAGAGAAGGGACAGCACTTGGCCGTATCCCTGCGGGGGCCAGCACAACAGGTTCTCTCTAGTCTGAAGATGAAACCAGGGGAAGCAAATTTCATCTGCCTACGTGATGCCTTGGAGAGACGCTTCGCTCCGCCTAACCAAACAGAGCTGTATAAGTCCAAGCTGAAGTCAAGGCGACGACTGAGGGGAGAAGATCTACCCGAACTGGGCCAAGCTCTGGTGAGACTCAGCCAGATGGCCTACCCCGACGCCGGTGATGAGGTCCAAGACACCCTGGCCCGTGACCAATTCTTTGAGGCAATTGAAGAAGACTTACGGTTCAAAGTCTGGCAGTGCCGCCCGAAGTCCCTAGACGAGGCTGTGCATGCAGCAGTGGAAGTAGAGGCCTTCCAAGACGCCCAGCGTCGACGTCCCGACCCCACGGCAAGAGCCGCTACAGGAGAAGACATCCCGGCTGACGTTCCTGAGGATGATGAGGACGCGCAGGCCCGACTTCGAGCAGAGATTGCTACCCTGATGGAAGAATTTACGAGGCGCTTCCCGGGACGGGGACGCTCAAGTTCAAGGCGGGGGCAGAGGGCGGGACGACAACCACGACGGGGATGTTGGAGGTGCGGAGAAGACGGCCATTTTAGAGCGGCGTGCCCTAGACGTTCACCCTCTCCGCCCCCGGGACGATCGTCCGGGTCCGGGAACCGCCCAAAGCCCCAGGGACCCAAGCCTGCGCTTCATAACCAGGGAGACGCAGGGATATACCTACCCGCATCTATCGGACCGGTTAAAGTGATGTGCTGTGTGGACTCCGGAGCATCTATCTCCTTGATCAGCCGCCGGATATGGGAACAGCTTGACCCAGATGTGAAACCAGTCCTTCGAGACTCCCGGTACCAGTCCATCAAGGTAGCTGACGGTTCCCATATGCCTTTACTCGGAGAGGGAGACTTCAGGATATCGATCCAGGGGACGGTGTGGAAGCACACGCTGGTTGTGGGAGACTTGTCCATCGACGCCATCTTGGGGTACGACTTCCTGTATCGCCACGGCTGTATACTTGACGCAAGAGGCCATCGATTGAAGCTGGGAGGCAAGTACCTGCAATGCGAGGTTGTAGGAAGTTTCGATTGTTATCGTTTGGCCCTGGCTGAGACCATCACCATACCGCCTAGAACCCAGATGCTTGCCCCGGCCAGGGTGGAGGACGCACCGCCGGGAGAGATTGGACTAGTAGAGGGGGAGCTCGCATTTACGGAGAAGACCGGCCTAGTCCTGGCGAGAACACTCTCTCGAGTTGCATCTGATTGTAGTGTGCCTATTCCTATGCTGAACGCTTCCGATGAGTTCACAGTCATTCACGCTGGTACCTTCTGTGGTAGTATGTCCACACTGGGTGATGATCCGGAGGAGCCTACAGAGCCGAGGGCGCGGACGACGACCCTGCCGGCATATATACGGCCGGCGTTGGAGAAGTCCAAGGATGGCCTGAGTGCATCCCAGCTGACGATGACCTGGGACGTACGACCAGGGTGCAGCATCAGATAAAGACGGGGAATGCACCCTCGATTCGTATTCCACCTAGAAGACCGCCCCTTCATGCCCGATGGGAGATCGACAAGCAGGTTGACGAGATGTTACGACGAGGTGTGGTCGAGCCCTCCGAGGGACCGTGGTCGGCCACTGTCGTCCTGGTGAAGAAGAAGGACGGTAAATCTCGATTCTGCGTCGATTATCGGGCCCTGAATGACGTCACAGAGAAAGACGCATATCCTCTGCCGAGGATCGATGACAGTCTTGACGCACTGAACGGGGCACAGTGGTGGTCTACCCTCGACTTGATGTCCGCATACTGGCAAGTTGAATTGGCGCCTGAAGATCGATGCAAGTCCGCGTTTTCCACCCGGAAAGGCCTGTACCAGTTCCGCGTTATGCCGTTCGGGCTGTGCAACGCCCCTGGAACCTTTGAACGCCTGATGGAAGCAGTATTGGCCGGTCTGCACTACGAGACATGCCTCATTTACCTCGACGATATCATCGTGTTCGGGAAGACGTTTACCGAGATGCTGGCCAACTTGGAGGTGGTGTTCCAGAGACTACAACTTCATGGCCTTAAGTTGAAACCCTCCAAGTGTGTCATTGGCGCCCGAAAAGTCACCTACCTGGGACACGTCGTGTCCGGCGCCGGTATCGAGACGGAACCGGAGAAGGTCCAGGCTGTGAGAGACTGGCCCACCCCAGTCTCCCAGACCGAGGTACGGAGTTTCCTCGGATTGTGTAGCTATTATCGGAGGTTCGTCAGAGACTTAACGACCGTGGCAGCGCCCCTGCATCAACTTACCCAGAAGGAGAAGGGCTTCGTGTGGACCGACGATTGTCAGGTCGCATTTGAGACCCTGAAGGAGAAGATGATAGCGGCGCCCATCCTGGCCATGCCTGACATGTCTAAACCGTTTATCCTGGACACGGATGCCAGCGGTTGGGGCATCGGAGCCGTTTTGTCCCAAGAGGTCGACGGACAGGAGAGGGTGGTGGCCTATGGCAGCAGGGTACTCACCAAGGCTGAGAAGGCATACTGCGTGACCAGGCGCGAACTCCTGGCGGTGGTCCACTTCGTTAAGTCGTTGCGGCACTACCTCTACGGGAAGAAGTTCCTACTGCGCACCGACCACGGGTCCTTGAGGTGGCTCATGAGATTCAAAGAGCCGGAGGGCCAACTCGCAAGGTGGATCCAAGCTCTGTCGACCTATCGATTTGACATCGTCCATCGACCAGGCCGTAAGCATCAGAATGCTGACGCGATGAGCAGACGTCCGTGCAAGCAGTGTGGTCGTTCCTCCGAGACCGAAGACGGAGAGACGGCGGCGGCCCGGGCTGTGACCATAGCTCCACCCAACGAGGACTTTGCAGAGGCCCAAGCTGCAGACCCCGAGCTACTTCCGGTGATTGAATGGGTGAAGGCTGGTACCAGACCTCGGTGGGACCTAGTCTGTCAACACAGCGGGGTACCGAAAGCGTTGTGGGGAGCCTACGCCGCCTTGTCCCTGGAAGGAGACCTCCTGGTGCGACGCTGGTTTGACGTGCGAGGCCGGGAGAAGGCTAAGTTACTGGTGGTCCCGCGGGCCCTTCAAAAGAGGATACTGAAGGAATGTCATGACAGCCCGACTGGAGGACACCTGGAGGTGTTCAAGACGTTGAGGAAGGTGCGACAAGCGCACGCCTGGGTTGGCCTGCAGCGTGACGTGCGACAGTGGTGCCGGAGCTGCGACACGTGCAGTCGGAGGAAGCAGGCCGGGAAGAAACCCCGGGGACGGCACCGCGGGATGATGACGGGATGCCCCGGAGAACGTATCGCCGTGGACTTGATGGGTCCTCTCTCCCTGACGACGAGAGGAAATCTGTATATTGTGGTTATCTGTGACTATTTCACGAAGTGGGTGGAGGCTGTGGCACTTCCGGACCAAGAAGCAGAGACGGTGGCCCAGGCTGTGATTGACTTGTACGTCAGCCGGTTCGGGGTCCCCTCCCTGATACACTCGGACCAGGGGCGGAACTTTGAGAGCAAAGTGTTCGAGGGGATGTGCCGGATCCTCGGCATGAAGAAGACGCGGATGACGGCGTACCATCCGCAGTCTAACGGCCAAGTTGAGAGGTTCAACAGGACTCTGGGTCAGATGCTTCATGCTAGTGCCGCCCGGCACCCCGACGATTGGGACGTGTATATCCCACTAACACTGGTGGCGTACCGTGCGGCCGCACACGAGACTACGGGGTATACGCCGAATATGATGACGTTTGGCCGCGAGGTGACTCTACCAGCTCACCTGACAGTTGGGGCTCCTCCGAGTGAGAGAACGGAGCCAGTGCCGTGGGTCGGGGACCTTCGTGACCACTTAGTCGATGTCCACGAGGATGCGAGGGAAAATAGTGGGAAGGCCCTGAGACGACAGAAGCGTCTTTACAACCTGAAGGCCAAGGCGCAAAGATTCGTCCCCGGAGACCAGGTCTATCTGCACACAGTAGTGACCCGGCCAGGGCAGATTCGGAAGCTTCGAGACCGGTGACTAGGACCATTTGTGGTGGAGGCGGCGTTGTCGGACGTTACCTACCGGATCCGGAGTGACGACGGGAGGCGACAGGTCGTCCATGTTGACCGGGTCAAACCATGTTATCTGCGGCTGGACGTGGAGGGTGACGACACACCGTCGGAGAGCGACAGTGACGATGGCGGCGACCAGCAGGGGCCGGAAACGGCTCACGTAGAGCCTTACGCCGTGACCCACCCGGTAGCCGTGCAGCCACCCATAGGCCAGCCCCAGACGAGCCGGAGTGGACGCGTCATCCGGCCGCCGGCCTGGCAGGGCGAATTCGAGTTGGAACCGCGGGGAATGCCGGACAGCGAGAGGGAGGACGAGCCCGAGGAAGTGGCCGAGGGTGAGGCAGCCCCCACACACGCGACGACGACCCGCGGTCGGCGAGTGGTGAAGCCTCGCAGGTTGCACGAATACGTGCTGGCGTCCCAGCCCGTGTACTGTAAGAGGGGGAAAGCCCGACCCCTCCAACTGAGCGTGCAGCCCAGTGGACCTAATGTCGTGGGGCGGCTCTGCTAGCCGCCCATGTAATTCTGTGAAGGAAATCTGTGGACCTAATGTCGTGGTGGCCCGGCCAGACCGCCGGAGGGCGGCCACCTAGTGATTTCGCCGGACCTGATGGCCCGTAATTGGCGAGCGGTTTTGTTTAAATTGATCCGAACTGTACAACTGGAACTGTAACGCCACCCTGGAGGGACCCGTACGGCCATGACGGGCACGTCATGATTTGGAAAGGCGGGGGCAGTGTAACGGTTAACCGTTTGTGATTGGACCGTTCGAATCGGAGGGCAGTGTGTCACCGCTGGAAGGATGGAAGAGCCAGTTTGGGAGCGCCAGTGGTTGGAAATGCATTTCCCCGTGTTTCTCGCTTACCAGCGCGAGATAGGTGTTGACTTTTATGTGGAAAATTCTTTACGGACTATGGATTGGGATGGCATTCCCATTTATGGACTATGAACTGTAATTTCGCTGTGAAGGCGATTTTCCGGGTTTCGCCACGTTTCCGGGGGGGGTGGAGAAGAGCCCCGGCTATATAAGCTCGTGAGATATTCCAACCGGGGAGAGACTAGAAAGACAGAGCTAGAGGAACCACGTCCAGGTACAGCCTGTAACTTTCGGTTTTGGCGTAATTTACAGCTGGGCCGTAAATGCAGTGTTTTGGCCTGGGAGTCTAAAAGATTATAAATCCTGTAGTGTGTACAACCTGTGAAAGACACGTAAAACCAATGTACATTCGTTGGTTTGCCTTTTCAATGCGGCAACGTGTTTGCGCGGTGTGCATAATTTAGGGAACACGTCCGACTGGCGTGTTGTATGTAGTTGGGGGTATTCTATAATACTGTAATGAGACATGTGTTTGCCTGTAGCACATTTAGGCAACTTGCATGGTCTAACTTCAATATAAAATAGGGCTTTAGGGTCTATACCAGTAGGTTGATAATTTCGACATTATTGCTGTGCTATCCCGTTGCACTGGGACTAAAGCCACAATATTTATGATCGATTTTGTTGACCGTGAAGCGGTATGTGACAATAGTCAGGGATTCCCTCCACCCCCAGAAATATGCAACTGCACTAAATACAGAGGTAAATCAACCAAGTTTCCCCCTGCCATAATCCTACAACGTATCGTGTAGCCTGTTTATTCGGCGCAGACAGCCGGGCAACGCTATACGGGACGGAAACGGTCGCAGTATTACAGCCGGCGGTGCGAGCCAAGACACAGGCGGGCGAGCCATTTTCGTCGGGAAACATCGATAAACTGGGCCGGGCGCTTTCGGAGCAAGAAAGGTCGCAGACAGCTACACAGACGGCGCATAGCTGGCCAAAGACAAGTTACAGATACAGCTCACAGATCACACAAGAAAGATACAGAACACAGATTCCACAAGAGGAATATGTGTATTTATCACACATTACAAGAAAATCAAGACCCACAGATCATAAACAGTACAGTACAAGTACAGACATACAGATCACGGATTATACAGTCAAGAAAGCTACAGAACACAGATACCACCAGAAGGATATGTGTATTTATCACACATTAAAGAAAGATACACAGAGCACAGCCCACACAGAAAAAGACAAGAAATACAGATCACAGACCGCACAGTAAAGGCAAGATACGGTGCAGGCGGGCCTGGTTTTACCGATGTAAAAGTGGTAACAAGACTTACAGACTGTACAGTCAAGCCAAGGCACAGATTACAGCGGTAAAGAACAGACAGGGTCAAAGACAAGATACAAGTTACAGACAGTAAAGAAAAGACAAGGCACAGCACAGACAGATTTCTCTTCCCGAGAAACGTTGATTAAACGGGAAATCTACAGACCTGCGACCGGGTCGCCAAAGGTCGCAGAAGGTCGCAAAAGGTCGCAGGGCTTGCGACCGGGTCGCAGAGGGTCGCAGAGGGTCGCCAACGACAGTCGACATAAAGTAATGGTGTTTCATCGGTACCAGATGAAATAATAGCACATTATATACCCAAGTAATTGTCCTGACGGTCACGGAGAGTGAGGGGTGCGTGATTCTTACCTGAGAGATCGTCGTGAAGTTGTGTAGTCACAGGCGTGTCTATAGACGGGTCGCAGCAGCCGTAAGGGTTGAGACGCCGGGCTATACTTACCTGTGCGGGAAGCAGACTGGTGAGCTGAACAAGTTAGGGTCAGGCTCCGACGACTGGGGGTGAAGAACACGCCGGGTTGCCACGTCTCTGGAGAGAGCGTCACTGCCGTGACGTTCCAACGACTGGGTGTCGTATCTGGAGAGAGCGTTACCGCGTAACGTTCCAACGGGCCGTGACGTTTCAGCGACTTGGGCCATATCTGGAGAGAGCGTCACTGCCGTGACGTTCCAACGCCTGAGGGTATATATATATTGGAGAGAACGTTACCGCCGTAACGTTCCAACGGGCCTTGACGTTTCAACGACTGGGTGTCTTGTCTGGAGGGAGCGTTATATCCATAACGTTCCAACGACGGAAGAGAAGGGCCAGCAGCCAGGCCGCCCTTATCCCCAGAAGAGAAGGGCCAGCAGCCAGGCCGCCCTTATCGCGCATAGACATAAAGCACTATATTAACTATAAAGCTATGTGCATACACTCTCATATATATATTATTGCCATATAACATCAAGCTTAAACTGCACACATTCTCTTCTATTATCCACATATACACCAGGGATACGTTTAACTCTATATGCACACACCAAGTGTACGTATCCGTGAACCTTATATGCACACACCAAGTGTACGTATCCGTGAACCTTATATGCACACCCCGAGTGTACGTATCCGTTAACTTGTGTGCACACACCCTCTCACATCACGTGTATATATACATCAAGTTTATTTGCATACACTCTATAGTGTCTGTACATATATGAAAATACGATAACGTTACATCTCCTTAGACATTCTGTCTAAGCCACGCGGTTCTACGCTATTATTTGTAACCGCGTATACTGTTTGTGCAGAATATACCATAATAGACCTTGACATTAGCGTCAGTCATCCTTGTAGGGTTGTGATCATCTCTTCGAGCCCCGGATCTCTACTAGTGAAGGGGTTAACGACGGTGACGGCCAGAATGCCAGTGGGCAATCCCGGTTATTGATTCGTTTTCTCGTAAACACCACGACTGGTCCTGCTCGTACACGTTACAGTGTAAATAGAGTTATTCAATATCGCAGGGATTTCCATATCTCTTCTTCTCCCAATTGTTTTGTTGTGAGCAAGTTGCCTCTTTTCGCATAAACCCAATATTAAACAATAGTACTGAATGACAATGCGTCCCGAAGAGACATCTCGAAAACAGAACGATTTCCTGATGATTTATTGTCATTTAGAAATGGTAAGCCAACAAAATTCAAAGACTGGAGGTAATGGCTAGATGGCAAATTATCATTACGATGTTTTCATCGGAATGCTCACATATATAATTACAACGAGTGGCATGTGGTTAATGTTCACCAAGGGTTCTATATAACATGGAATGATTTCATCAATCATAGCAAAATCTGTATGGGTCGTCGTCCTGGTATTTACAGTTCTTGCATCGTACACTGTAATTGAAAAAGGTGGAAATTTCCACCTTAAAAGGTGGTCCAAAATTTCCACCCTCAAAGGTGGATATTTCCACCCCTTAACAAGGGTGGAAATTTCCACCTTGCCCATAGGGTGGGAATTACCACCCTACCCAAGGGGTGGAAATTCCCACCCTACCCAAGGGGTGGAAATTCCCACCCTTGATAAAGGGTGTAAATTACCACCCTATGGGCAAGGTGGAAATTTCCACCACTCGGATAGGGTGGTAATTTACACCCTTTAACAAGGGTGGGAATATCCACCTTTGAGGGTGGAAATTTTGGACCACCTTTTATGGTGGGAATTTCCACCTACCTTTCCACCACCTTCTTGGTTGAAGATTATGCAGAATAGAAGAAAAGACATCACACCTGGTTGAGCGAGGGGAATAGGTTAAATATTTTTCACATTCTTCCTGATCATTCAAATATGTACAAGAATCCAGATGAGTGAAAATCACCAATCTAACCAGAGATACGACAAGATCACCCGAGATGCGTGGCGAGTTTGGTGGGAATTTGTAGCCATACTGCCTTCAGTAATGAGCATCAAAATCCGTGCATGATTAAAATCAGATCTTCAAAATCTCTAGATATTTCTGCTGATGCAGATCTGACAATTGTACTAATTTCAGTGTTCGGCATCTTGTGAGCGGCTGAAGCCGACCACATATGCATAAGTTGTGGCACTGCAATAGCAGACACGTACCACTTGTCCCGAACATTGGCTAAAACAGTATGACTGGATCAGATCTACAGCTACCATCACTTACATTTAGAGCAATTTGAAGATCTCATCACATTGATATATAAAAGATCACTCGTGGATACCATTAAAACTTCAATTCACTTTAATTATCCAATGACTGAATGTTCATGAATGCCTTGTGTTCCATTTTTATGATGTGTATAGACAATTAAATTCAACTCTCCAGAACATTTTGAAATACAAATTCAACTCTCAATATAACATTTTGTAGTACAAATCTGCGTGTACAGCAAACTATGATCCGTCCATTCATTAACTACATCACCATAATCAATTATTCTCAATAAAACAGCTTGGATCATGTTAAAGTCAATTCCGTTATAGTGATATATTAAGCATTGTGACTTTGTCAGGTCCTTAAACAGAAGATAATTCCTCCTTCCACAATTAAACAACATTTATTAGTTGTGTCCCATTTTTATGATGCGTAGACCACTCGTTCCACAATTCAATTTAACTCTCAATATAACACTTTGAAATACAAATTATACATGTATCAAACTCTGACAATTCAATAATTACAGTCCATTAATTAATTAAATCACTTCAACAAAACAGCTTGCATCCTGTTCAATTCCGTCGCACTATATAGCTGAAATATTGCTGAACGCGACGTTAAACCTAATTCTCTCTCTCACAGAAGATAGTTCCTCCTTCTACAATTAAATTCAACTCTCAACACAACATTGTTTAGTTGTGTTCCATTAGTATGGTATATAGATCACTCGTTGCACAATTAAATTTAACTCTCAATATAACATTCTGAAATACAATGAGAAGCTGTGTACACACGTACACAGAAGAGCATTTCCAAGAGTTAAAACCATTATACTTGGACGTAGGTGTATACTTAGAGATCCAATAGTGATGCACTGTAGATGTAATTGAAATTCAATGATTCTAAGTACGGTACAGTAAATAAGATAAAGTCTACCACAGCGAGGGGGAGGGGGCGTAATAAAATCGTAAAAAATTACAATAAATATTTTCCGACACAGTTTGCAATGGTCTTTCATTTGATGGAAACTATACTTGAGGGTTTACGATCACTTTAATAATTTATCATACTGCCATTATTTTGAATTTAAGATGTACATGATGACTGAAAGAACATTTGTACAGCAAAGAGCTTGACTTACTGTGACATGTAGACGATGAAATACCACTGGATTTTTAGAAGGTTAAACTGACTGAAATCAAGCTTTTGAATGAACCATCCATATGGTTAGCACATGCTCATCCCATAGCAGGTCATCTTTGTATGCTTTGGATCCTCATCCTCCATTGGAGTCAACGAACATATCACAAGTAATGAGGTAATAAGGAGTTCTTTTTTTAACTTGTATCAGTCCAAATATTCAGAGGTAAATGTTCTTGGAAACTGTGGAAGATGAAAATATGGCACAATGTAACCATTACCAATGTTATTTGATCTTGAAATTCCAACAGCCACCGGAAATTTGACATAGCACTGCTGTAGGAAAAGTTTTCCTTGTAGAATATTTGGCTGTTTCCCGATTTTTCCATTCTCAGTGTACGGATGGTTGTCTCTGGTACCTGAAAGATCCAATAAAAAAATTCTTTGCAAAAGTTCACTTTGGGAGCTCTACATATTCCAACCCACAATTACTTCAAATTAAAGGGGAACCCATCAATCTACTAGAGTTATTGTTAGGAGATATTAAGAGAAGAAAAACCCAAAACCTAGAGTATTACTCCAAACTGTTGTAAGGTTCATGTCAGAATTTAGTGTAAAATGATTCAGAGATTTTATGCAAATGAGCTTTGGTATGTCACAAAATGAAGATAAGTTAATAATGACCTGAAATCTCTGTTAAATTCAATTTGTAGCATTATGCACCATATAAATGTTTGCTTTCGAAAAAATTCCTATTATTTTGGGCATGAAGGTGCATTAGGGGACTGTTACCAGCAAGTTCTGAGCTGACCTACTTTTGGTGAAAATTTCTGGTGATTTTTGATGAAAATCACTGGTGATTCTGACTTGGGCTGTGCCCATCTTCATATTGGCAGGATTTCAACTCGGGGCGTGGGGGATTTCCAAGAGTTCAGTTCACGTCGGAGTCATGATGCCTACCCTACTTCGTAGGTCCTGTGACGTTAGTCACACTGCCTAGTTTTGAAGCATAAATTTTCAAAATATCTTCTGTACTGTACCTGGCATTTTCTAGCTGTTAAAAGCCAATTCACCGATATATGATACATACATGTATTACAGAAATTCAACCTATTTATCACAAGGCAGCGGGTCTTTTCTGATACTCGAATTAGAGAGCCGTATCAGCCACTGCCCTTGCAGTTACCCTCAAATTTGAGTAAAATTCTAGTCTTCTCATGACAGAATACCAGCAGTAGCATAATCAAGCTGCAAACTTTGATTGAAAAGGTCGAAAACACATGGAATGAAGAAATTAGTAGCCATACTTACTGTGTTGACAAGATGTTTGATTTCCATCATGTCCATCTCCAAACATCTTTGGCAGTGGCGATTGTGAAGGAGAAAGCCGTTTTGTACGAACCCAGTTCAAATCAAATCTCAACCGAGAATTTCCTGTCCCCGTTTTGTCCCTCTGGTCAAGCTGGTATAGTGGGTGGGAACTTCCTTTTCGCAAAGCTGTTTTTTTTAATCTCTGTCTAGCATGTCTGGAAAGGAGATCAGTGGCACATTATAAACACAAGCTGTGCAGAATTAAGAATCTATGGTAGCCTCGGGGGAAATTGGGTAATCATGGTAATATAATAGGACAGATTCACAACCCATAGTTCGATGGCTTAACGAAATCTAATGGCTCTGTGCACTGATATGCCCCCCCCCCCCCCTCCCAACTCCAGAAACAAAGCAGTATGATAAGCACATTCATAGAAAAAGAGTACAGAAAATGTTGGAGTGGCCTATCAACTGATGAGAGCACTTATGATTGTAGTATAATACAATCATTGAACAAAAATACCAGTGCTAAATAAGGGGAGGGGTATAATACACATGGCAGTGTGACTAACTTCACAGGATACTTTGATATGATTTAAGTTTTTACTCGAGAGATGACTTGGTGGCCCTATGTGCTACCGTGAGAGAATTTATATAGCAGTGTCTAATTGACAGTGGGTACTATTAACTTTCCCAGATGTCACCGCTGGTGCGTCATTAGCGTAGCAACTATTATCACCCTCAGCTCCTATTACCCTGGACACTATTTCAGCCCAGCAGTACAGCACGAGGTCACCCATCCAATTCTTGACCGGGCTCAAAGTCGCTTAACTTCGCTGATTTTACGAGAACCGGTGTGTCGTGATATTTACCCAAAGTTCACTTTTCTCAATGACAGGTAGCAATCAGTCAAATTCAATCTCTTCTGAAGGGAACCTGAATAAAGAAATTTTGATGTCATAAATGATAATCTTCTAATCTAGGTATCCAGGGAATAAGAGGAGGGTTGAATAAAATATTCCAATGGGAATGCATGTTGCTGAAGGCCATGCTTCTTGCATACATTTTTGCAAAAACTACATGTCCAGGACAGGTGTAAATTTTGAACTCTTTGGCTCGGGTGGGACTAGGGGAAAGGAGAGGCAGACATATAGACCTAATATATGACTTGTATCAGCTCCCCCCTCCAGGCCTGTTCTGTGATATTTTCCCCAGAGGACCCGTCAAAGGTTATCATAAATTCACACAGGTACAGCGTTAAATACATGTTAATACAAATAATGATGGTATTAATCCTGAGGGGAGAATGAAGTTATTAAACTATTCACCATAACATCACAGTTGCATGTCCCTCTCAATTCATGTATAATGTATGTATATTCCCGCCTCTCCCCCCCCCCCCTTCAATTTGATATCTGCATTTAGGCAGTGCCAATATCACTTGATTGGTTGTTTAGCAGGACCTTGATTTTTTAAATACACATGCTAGATGCTATGATTATTTATTAATAATTAATAAATTGCAAACCAATTATATGCGAATATGAAAAAAATGAGTAAGTTTTACTCATAAAAATGTAAGTCCCTCATCCATTCTAATTATTTTCCCACAAACTATAGATGAGGGTTGGTCATGCTAGGACAATTACCAATCAAGTGACTTATGGCCTTTACTGATTGTATGTACTGCACCATTCACTTGGCGGGGGGGGGAGAGCTAATTTGAGGTTTTGTTTATACAGTTATAAGGTTGACACATACTCCATCTCATTCCCAACCATCCAACAACACTCCACACAATTTGTAAAACTCACCTCGGCAAATATAATGTCATATTAAAATAATTCCTATTTAACACCATGTTAAACATTGCTGAGGTGAACTGCTTATGCCATGGCACCTCGAGGCGAATTGTTTGGGCCACAACAGATCAGGGAAAAGGACTAACTGGGATATCACAATTGGGATAAAATATCCCAATTTGGATATTTTTTTCATACTTCCATATTTTCAAGCTGGCATATTTTGCTAGTTGTCCTGTTCGTATAAAGACATACAACCGTGGTTAGTGATGGGAAGTGTACTGCAACTACAACAACATAAAAAAAGTATACTGTATTGCACATAATTGCAATTGCAAAGAGAATAATGTCGGCGAGCAAAGTTATAATACCAATCGTATTGGCAGTTTTGTGAAGTAGATTCTATCTTGTTTTTGTAGTTTAGATGCCGCGAAATTCACCATTACCGTTTAGTAAGAAAATCTG